>LPNX010215970.1:0-11143 GCA_001517045.1 Pseudotsuga menziesii | reverse complement strand
CTATGGCTCAAAGGGAAGATGGATGAGAGGGAGTGTAGGTGGCTTGAGAGGAAAATGGTCTCAAGGCATCCACTTGGGCAGCATAACAGTATGCAAGGGAGGAATGTTTTGAGAGTGATCCCCCACCCTCCTTTTATAGTTTTTCCAAGGGATTTTAGGGTTTTAAGCCCTTGGTCAGGGATTTAGCCCCTTTTTTGGGCCTTTAGCCCCCTTTCGCCCTAAATTTAGCCCTTTTTAGGGTTTTATCCCCTTTTTAAGGGTTTTAGCTCCTGGGGGTCTATTTTGGGCTCTTTCTTGGGGTTTTTAGCCCTTTTCTTCATCCTTGGGCTCTTTTGTAGGTGTGGGGGTCAAATGGCAGGTCATGGAAGGTCTTATGGAGTGAAATGAGTGTTGTGAGGTGGTGTCCTTGGGTGGTGTAGGCCATTGAGAGCTGTGTGGGGTATTTTTTGGTTAATAGAGGCACCAAAATATAAATACACGGTAGTACAAAATGTATCACTCCCAGGTATCTAAGCCTGGGGAGGAGGAGGGGGGTTCTGATCGTGGAATGTCACCACAAATCTAGCTAGCCATCTGAATAATCACACCCATGCTCATGGCACACCCACCACCTAACGCTGCATGGCCTTAGGCAGGTCCTCGACCTGCGCCATGGGTACCCTGTGTGTCAGCCTCACGAAGTTGGTATGAATGCTTTGGAGCGTCCGCTCCGCATCCACGCCCGTAATGTCATCTCCTCTTCCCCTCCATATATGACGAGGGAAGCCTTCAGGCCACCGTGGTCCTACATCTGCATACACATGATAGGATGTCACTATGTGTTGTCATGCAAAAACATGTCCTTTTGATTCCATATATCAAAATACACAAAAAATTAAATAACTCAAAAAATATTAAAAAGAGGGTTAGGATTCGTTACCAATGTCACCGTATGTCGATCCTGGTGGTAATGGCATGTCGGGGTCTCCCCGGAAATCTATCCCCACCTAGGGGTAATAATCGATGGCAACTATCTGCTGTCACCTCCATGGAAAGAAATCAGCTGGATAGGGGTTGGACACCCTACCTCCACCCAGTCTATGCATTGCATCTACCCAACGTCGTTGGGCCAGATCTCAAACCCCGTGAAGAGGAACGTCAACTCTAGGGCTCAATCCCGGAACATGCTCGAAGAAAAACGTGCTCAGTATGCTATTGAAACCGAAGTTTCGTACTCTGCCCATCTTGCACTCACTGAGCTTGTGTTTCATGTTGCCCAATAGTGCAGTGCTCCAATCGTACATAGTGGGTCTCATGCACTCCACTGCATAGAACATCAGAGGCTGCGAGGCCTGGTTGAGTGAAGCTAGCCCTGCTATCCTGCCCAGTGTTAGTAGTATGGCCTTTAGGCCTAGCACCTGTATGGAGTTAGTTGGGATCTAACTCCTGACCTTCTCCATGTCCGGATAACAATAAACGGATATGTACTCATCAATGGTGAGGCCACCTTTGACCCCGCGAGACCGTAAGTTCACCACTTCCCCCCGTCGGGAAAGTCCAATAATAAAGTATATGTCCTCCACTTCTATGGTGAGGGACATCCCATCAATCTGGAAAGACTCTAAGTCTGGGTCCCATTAGTCTACTAACATCTGCAACAGTCTTGGTTTGACCCTTAGGCCACCAAGACACCAAAACTTGTAGAGCCCGCATGCACGAAGAGCCTATTATTCCATTAGATCACCATGAACTGCTTCTTCTACATCCTTGTGCTCACATTCTCTCCATTCTAGAACCATCCTACACATTAAATTCAAGTTTGAGTCATTAGAGCACTTGAAAAACCTTGAACGCGGCCTCATACGCGACTATTTGCTAAACAACCGCGTATGTACGTGACTTTGAGGTCATTTTCCGCGTATATCCAGCCCTATATGTGGAAAAACCCTCGATTTTCGCGTGGGACGTAGCGTGCACTTTAGAATGGCCTATAATCCTTATTTGACCATGGAAAATTATAAAATTTGCATGAAAATGAAAGAGCAGGGCATGGGTAATTACTTGGAAAAAAGGGTAGTGGATTCCACCGGCTGGATCTCCCGGAATTTGCTGTTGAAGTTCTGAGCTCAATTGGGTAAAAAATTCAAATGTTATATACTGTTTTGCATTATTTACTATTTATAGAAATTTTTCAAATTTTTTAAAAGTTTTACCCCCTTTTCTGAAGTTTGGACCATTTCTAATCCTTTTGGACTGTTTTTTGACTAATATATGATGTAGGAGACCGTTTTGAGCGTTGTTTCGACCGTTGGGTTGACCCGTTCGTGTCAATTTCAGGTATCATGTCTAAACTAGCATATAGGTTAGGTTTCACCACCATTTTCATTTTTCATGACCTTATGACCGTTTCATCATAACCATAGGTATGAACCCATTCTATCTTGTCACAAAACCTTCTTGCTGTTTTAGAAGTGGCATGATTTGAATGGTAGAGCTTGACCTTACATGGGTACCCCAGTTAGCGCCTTATTTGCATTTGGTGCCCATGCCAACAGTGTTGTCCTTTAGGGTGTGGGAGTCCATTGTATAGTATTGCCATGACATTTCGTAAGAGCCTCATACTCCTCTTGATCTTTTGCTGGCCTATTTTCCTCGGACTCCCCTATGTCAAGTTGTAATTACATTATCATGAGCTTTGCATGCCTCATTGAGCCTTATGTCGGCTTCCCTGACTTTGAGTATCAGACATATAGCCCGAGCTTGTCTCATGTCTAGCCACGTAGATCCATTTTACATATATCCTTTGCAGCTTGATTCCCTATTTTACCGGGAGGGGACTTTCCCCCGAGTGTCGCTATCCTACACATGTATCCTTGCATTGAGCATAGGTATGTTCCACTGCTTGGAAATAGTCTGTTTGTCCATTTTGACACTCATATCCTCCTAGTCTGTAACTATAAAGCAATTTTATTCTTTTTCAAGCTTTTTAAATATTTGAAAAAGTCCAAAAAAATTAAAAAAAAAACCAAAAATCCAGATAAGGAAAGATGTTATCTTTGGCAGCAGTTGAGTTGTGTCGCCTTCAAACAGAGCACTATATATCACATCCATTGGTTGGGTTAATAGTTTGAATTTAGGAGCTATACTTGTTTATCAGAGTTTATATCCATTGACTGGTTAAGCTTCCAGTCCCTATGGAGCCTTTGTCGATGCCTCCTGTGTTGCAGAGATGTCCCAGTTTTGCATATCGAGTCTATGCTGCCTACATTCAGTCACCATTTGCCATTATTCTCTTATTCGAAGGAAGTTGAAACCCGAGTCGGACATTCCTCAGTTATCTTGACTTTGCATGTCGGCCATTCCTTGTACAGTTATTGGTTCGTGCACTTTATGATCGAGTCCTTCCACATCATACAGCTTTGCTGAGTACCTCATGTTGGATGATGGGGGATGCCTTAATTCCCTCCTTCCAGTGGATTTCATCCCATCGACTTCAGATCATTTATTCTAGGATAGGAATCTAGAGTCATCTTTGAGTGCCTTGAGACTTGCAGTCATTAGTGGCAGGTTCTCTTGCCATCGACAGTTCTTTGGGAATACATCAATGTCCCCTGATCGATGGATTCTCTCAAGTGTTCAACCTCAACACATTTATTCACACTTGTTAGTTTTCACTCTAGTACCTTGATTCCCATTTTCATTATTGGTGGGTGATCTCGCATCTGTTAATGGTATACATCAATGACCGGTAATCAGACGATGGACTACTATGTTCGACCTCGACACCTCTATTCACATAGAATGACATGTACTCATAGAAGTTTGTGTAGAAGACCTTCCATATTGGTGGTATCTCATATATGCTACCTCCTTGATCGTGCCAGTGTTCATGAGATCTCAGCTCTCGTGACTTGATTCCAGTAGATGTCAGATATTTCCAGCCATTATGGAGATCTTGATCCATTGTATATATTTAGTCTTCATGGAGATCATGATCCTTTGTATATCTTCATCATGGAGATTATGATCTATGTGTATTGTATGTGGCGATGACCACATATGTCATATTGTATCATGCCTATGCATGGCCATTGTAATCTTATGTATCCGGGACTGCTATATGTATTCACAGTTATATGCAAAGTTGTATCATTGTATAGTGCTGATTGGGTGGTTGGTTCTTCCACTGGGCTCTTCATCACTTCATTTCTGGGATGGACTTATAATGTATTTCGGCCATCGTATGACCCCTATGACCTCACACATTAGGGGACATCTGTTATAGCTGATTTTACCACACATGGTAAATCACACTTTTATGGCCTTCCCTGTCCCTATGCAGACTCCCTAGACCCCATGGACTATTTTTGTTCCTTTGATGTTTCCTAGATCACCCCTAAAAACAAGCAAAAATTTCCATACGCGACTTTTAAACCCTTGCTCGCATATATACATGGGTTTGACCCCTAAATCCATGTACATCGGGATGTGTGCAAAAGGCCAAATTATTTTGGAGTTTTCCTTGATGTGGATCCGACTCACTTGTCTCTTGGCCTTCCCTATGCCTTGAGATCGCTCGGATTCGACCTTTCATTACCCCATTGATGAGCTATATAAGGAACCATTTGGATACATTGAAGGCATATGAGAAATTGAGAGCAAGAGAACTATAGTCCATTGTTGCCAGAACTTGTTCTTGAGTATGCATCCCCTTTGTCCCTTGGAGCACTCTTGTGCTCTTCCCAAGCTTATCTTTTGCTTGTGAGCTTGCTATCGAGAGAGGGAGGATTGAAGTGGTGGAGGCCCAAGTGGGGGACTCGATTTCTCCGATTCGCAGACGTGCCGATAGAGGTTGTATCCATTGTAATCTCTGATTTTATATCAATAGAAATATCTTTTCATGTCCAATAATGTGTGTTTGAATGAATATTTTATCCATGGATGATTTCAAATGCTTATATGTTATTGATTATATATGCTAGAGTAGAGCTAACACAATTATATATAGTATGCTTGTCTTGTTTATTGAATGTTGAGGAAGCAATTCATCAATTCAAGTTGAAGTTGGAAAGCTCAACGAGGATCTATACCAACCGTCTAGGATAAGGTACGAATCGAGATCCTTTAGTGTTAGTTTTTTGGTTTCTCTTACATATAGGAAAGGATTGATTTATGGAGTTAAGCTATCTGTTGTGGTACCCCAAGCCATATGAATTTCTCTCCGTAACAGAATTGGTGACTCCGCTGGGGAGTTCCTAGTAGTTGTCCTTTGGGGGTTTTTATCGGCATTCAATGTTCTTGAATTGCTCTTATTTCTCTGTTTCTGTGTCGGGTATGGGGGCATGTTTTCCTGGTAGTGTCTGAATTGGTGTGAATTTTGTTTTAGTTCATATGCTTGCCTTTATTTTTATACATTTCTCTTCCTGTATGCAAGTTTTTTTACTCACAGTCATGTATACATGCGGCTTTGACTGATATATCCGTGTACATACGCGGGTTTACTACAAACAATCGCAAATGCCCTTAGTTTTTCCTTCTAGAGGAAGATTGATAGTTGCTGGGTGAATTTTGATGATTGCCAAGTCTCCTTTGATACTGCTAGAGTTTGTATACACCTCTGTTTCTGACCAGAGACACTTTTTTTTTCGAGTAATTTTTTTTTAAAGAAGGTTCTTGTCATTGCATTTTCGATTTTTTGTTTTGGGATTAGTGCATTAGATTTATTTTACCTTAGTACTATGTGTGAGTGCTGTTTGATGGTGCTTGCCGAGTCTGGGGGTAGTAGAATCATTCTTTTGCTTTAGCATCTCGTTTTTACTCAAAAAATCCAAAATATTTTCTTTTTTGCATCATTATGCATTGCACTTTGCATTTCACATGGTACTTGCACTAGATTTCCTTAGAGTATTAGTCAGGACTTCATATAGGAATGACTGCATTTGTTGTTTGAAGAAAATTTTTGCATTTCACGTAGTAGCATGCCCTATTTTTCATTCGACACAATGCATTTGCATTGATTGTTAGGTGTGCATTTTACTTCATGTTGCATCATAACACCATTGGTTGCACGACCATCTACCTCTTTTGAGTAATAAAGCCAGATAAAATCAACGCTTAATTAAAATGGATTACACTATTTTCTTTGATAGGGTACACCAACAAGATTAGGTTTTAGGGTCTTAGAATAGTTCATTGTGAGTAAATTCTCCAAGACCACTAAACAACAACATGTATGTGTCTGTCTAGGTGAGAGTGTGAAATTCCTTGGTATATTTAGTGTTTCTCAGGATCCCCCTCTCAAAATGGAGTTAAGCACGAGGCAGTGTGAGCGGTTATTTATTGGGATGACCCCTAGTCATAATTGAGTAGCACCAGAGATATTTTCAGGATTGTATTCGTATCTGGGGGATCTTTCAAGAGTTTTGGGCCTTGCTACCCTGCCCATACGTTCAATCCCGCTTGCGCCTGTCCACCGAAGCATTGATTATATTGAGGTGACCTTAGTTGCCTTACCTAGGTTATTAAGGGGGTACTTTGCAAGGGTTATTCTGTGGGTGTCCTGGCCAGGTTGGGGTCAGATAGCACAGTTGCTTTACGTGTTGAAGTTGAGGGCCACAATAATTGGTTACGAACCTTTGCTTGTTGTGTATGGGAGTCTCAAGCCTCTCCTAGGAGAGACATACCTGCTTCATTCGGGAGCTCACATATCCTACCGTTGTTTGCTTGTGTCATGTCCCCGGTTTCGACCCCATTTGCATGATGTATATATTGTAATTAATCATGGTGAGGAGCTCAAGGCAAAAGCCCCACCATCGATTTGGTTGTGTATGTTCGGCAATGGGGATATTTGCCGATGGTTTGTCGTGCTATCCGGCACATTTTAATGTGGCATCATGTAAAACTGCACATCAAATAAAACTAAAACCACAACCAGCTACGACAGTGCAACGTTGAATGAAAAGGGCATGGATTCCAAAGGATAAGGGGTGGGGATGTCAAACCTTGGTTATGGGAAAAACCCATGTTTTATTGCCTTGTTGTTTTGCCACCTTTGTTATTTGTCACCCTTTTTGTCTCATCCAACCTTGTCAACCTCTTTAATGCTCAGCTGGTGGTTGAGGAGTTATGGCTGAGGGCATTTATTGCTGAAGTGGTGGTGGTTGTGGGAGGCTGTCAGCCTTACCCAATTGCCCACTCCACCCATGTCTGCCCCTTCTTCTCCCTCACGCACCCTTCCCTGGTCTGTTGACTCTCACCATGATTTGGTCTGTTGGCTCCTCACGCACCAGTCGGGGGGCTCTCTTGGTCGTTCGTGGGCTGTGCTCCCATTTTGCTGGCCGCGTCCTTCACCTTCATGCACAGAGAGTGGTTCACTCTCGTGCTGTCCGTTGGTTTGTGGATTCACGCACAGAGAGATGTGCAGTTCATCCTCACGCGCAGGCTGGAAATCTTCACGCAGAGAAATCGGGTATGTATTTCCCGTGCATTTTGCTGTTGGGTGTGAGTTATTCCTCACGCATAGGGTGTTTGGGTCGTTTTCCCATGTTGTGAGAGCCGTTCTCACTATCATGTTTTGGGGCTGCTGTTTCCCCTGTGTTTTGTTGGCTGTGGTGTCCAATTTCGTTTTGGACCACTGTGGATTGCCAATTCGTGGGTTGAATTTCCCTTGTCTGTCCACGCTGGGAGTTGTTCTTCTCCTTTGTTGGGACTGTGTGATGTTTCCCAACCGTTCTATTGAGGAATTGTGTGTGCTGTTGGCTAAATTTCCCTATTTTGGGACTGTGGACTGTTGTTATCCTTCATGGTGTGTTGTGGCTGCTGATATACCCTGGTTTGGGTGCTGTTGTTGAGTTGTTTTGGCCACGTTAGGGCCAAAACCTACTCTGAGTTTCCTTATAGGCTGGAGCTGTGTCTTACCTTTCGTTTGGGACTGTCATCGGTCATTTTGCTTCTTCACAGGGTTGTGAAGGGAATTGTTTTGCTGCTGGTATGCAGTGGTTAGTCCCTTTGACTGTGCTGGCTTGGCTTGTTTGTTGACAGCCTGTGAAACCCAGCTGTGATTGGTTTGTTGTTATGTGTCCCCTTGGCTATGTTTAAGCCTGCAATTGACCCTTATTCCGGAGGAATCATGCCCAGCTCGGGGGTGGCAGCGTTGCTGAGAGATTGATGAGCAAGCTGGCCTATGGTTGGGTGGAACGTTGCAACGACATAGCTAGTTGCGGGTGAATTCTTCATCAAGAGATAAGTGCTGCTGGCTATTCCATCTCTGCAAATTTTATATTGATGTTAAATGAATTATAATGAACATGGAGATTGCTGGAATGTGTGTGTTTGCTTCCGCTGTATGACTGAAGATAAATGCATCTGTGTATGCTTAATTCCAGCATTGATTGCATCTGATTATGTTCATGGGTTGTTTTCCCGGTCGTGTATGATATGTCCGTCGTGTCCTCTTCGCCGGTTGAGGGACGGGGATGTGACAATATGGTATCAGAGCGAAGGTTGCAGCAATGGGCCTCTATGGGCCATAAGGAGTGCAGTGACAGAGGCAGGGTTGCCTTCAGCAAACAGAAAATTGATGGCAGCAAGTTTCAAAATTCACCTAAGTATTGAACAGTGCTTTGTCGGAGCACTAAGTAGAAGGACTTCCGCTGTGGCGGAAGGATTCGACGTTTGACAGCCCGCAGTTGCGGCTGTGAAAATGGTTAGACCGCCGACGCGACAATGGGTCCGATTGCCGATAGTGCAGAAGAAAAAAAAAATGAACGCGGAAATTTTTTTAAGTGTCAAAAACGGCCGAATCGGAAGGTTTCATGAAGTTGACTTCCGTCGTTGCGGACGAGGGGTTGAATTTTCCCGTCCGATCGTTGCGGACGAGTTCACAGAGTTAACCTCCGACCGTTGCGGGTGGCAGAGTGATCTCGCGTCCGATTGGAGATCCGTCCGATCGCTGACGCCGCGGAGAGTTTGAAGGTCCATCCGATCGCCGACGCCGCGGAGAGTTTGAAGATCCGTCCGATCACCGACGCCGTAGAAAAATTTCGAAAATCCGGCTAAGTATGGAACGGTCGGGCCGTTGAAGGAAGTGAACTTCCACCGTTGCGGAAGACTTGGAAAAGTAAAACATCCGCCATTGCGGATGGCGGAGCAATCCCGCGTCCGATCCAAGAGTCGTCCGATCGCCGACGCCAAAGGGAGATCGAAAATTTGGCTAAGTGTCGGAACGATCGGAAGGGAGAATGGTCCGACGTCCGACATTCAGATTGTTGCAAGCGCCGATCGGAAGAGTTAGCGAAGTAGGAGTTCACCGTTGCGGACATATTGGAGAAGTCTCCCGCCCGCCGTTGCGGATGGCGA
Organism: Pseudotsuga menziesii; assembly: GCA_001517045.1. Classification (NCBI taxonomy): domain Eukaryota; kingdom Viridiplantae; phylum Streptophyta; class Pinopsida; order Pinales; family Pinaceae; genus Pseudotsuga; species Pseudotsuga menziesii. Next base: position 1,807 of record LPNX010215970.1, on the reverse strand, counting down.
ATCGCTTGGGCTTCCGATTGGAAAGGATGCCGACGGCCGCCGTTGCGGATGGAAAGAACTCCCGGAGAGCCTCCGTTGCAGAAGGTAGAAGTTTCCGGGGAGCCGATTCGGCGGAAGACAGAAAGGTCCGGGAGCCGGTTCGGTGGAGGAAAGAATGGGAAAGGAGCCGACGTTGCAGCTGGGAGAATGATGGAGGAGCCGATACGACGGAAGGGAGATTGGTTGCAGAGCCGATACGGCGGAAGGAACAATGGTTCCTGGATCCGATTTCAACTGTTTCTCAGCGAAATTTTGGGCTGTTTTTCAGTGAATTTCAGGGCTGGAAAATAAGAAAATTGGCAGCGAGCTGATGCGCCAAATTGCGCGAAATCAATGATTTTCAAAAAAAAAAAAAAAAACGAGGGCGCTGCCCTCGACCCGCCCTGCAGTGGCGGAAGCCACAAGGGGGCAAGCCCCCTTGACCCCCGTCGTCCCTTGAGACAGTCGTTCTTATGAGAAGGAAAATTCTGTGTTTTGAGCAAGAGTTTGAATCAGAGGGATTTTCAGCTGCCGAAATGGCTCTAAGATCATTAGAAGAATGTGAAAATTCTACATTGCAGTGGTGTAATGAAAATGCAGGGATTTGGTGAAAGTCTTCATTCTTAGAGGTGGTGTGGTTTTCACATCCAAGGTCGGAATGAAGCATGTGAATAGGCGTTGGAAAGCTTATCCAGCAAAGAACAAGGATAAGTGACCGGAATCTGAGCATGAAGCACAAAAATGCTAATGATGACCGCTGTCATCAAATGGACAAATCTGGACAGTTGCATGCCCAGGGGCAGCAAGGACTATGAAGTCAATCAGATGCTGTGTGGAAAAGGAATTCCATGAGAAGATGAGGGGTTTGAAAGGGAAGTTTTCATTAGACCCTATCTTTCTGATTATAACTTCATTTCTTGAGTTTATGCTTGAAATGCATAAGGATATGTATTGCATGCATAGGATATTGCATGTTGGTAAGAATATTGGAAATTACATAGTTATGATGAACCACTAACGATGATCATTGCTTTGATGTTGGCATTAGTGGACAAACCAACGATGGCATGGACCCGAATGAATATGTTGCTGATGCTGACAGATGTGACCAGCAACCCTATGGAGAGGGGATAAGGCAACGAGTCCATAACAAAAGTTGGTGAGCAAGTTCTGCAATCTCCTGCAAAGGACCAACCAAAGTGGTCATGGTAAGGGTGTAAGTACGACTCCTGTAGGTAAGAGTTGCTTATGGCAGATTCCATGGATTGGTCCAGGTAAAAGACCTCACACCATGCGGATAGTGGAATGTAAAAAGGTGTCATGCCTATACATGTTAATGATATTGATTATAGCAATGCATCCTATATGAGGTAGTCATGGTTAGGCCATGGTATGGTTGAATGCATAGTATTCCTGAATCAATGCAAGGTAGCATTGCATGGACATGCATCAAGAAGATTTTATGAATCTTGTTGTTATGCATTGAATGTATGCATATGAAGGGTGTGAGTGACTGATTGCCTAAGTAAAGGTGCAAATGTTGTGATGCATTGCATGAATGCATTGAGATGAATGCATGTGATATTATGGAGAACTAATGGCTGAAAGGATGAATTGATGACAATTCAGGAACTGTTTCGAAGGTTGCTGTGAATGCAGGATAGTCATGAATAAGTGGCTACCAGAAATGCTCTATTGAAGAGCAAGGTGGTATGAATAATATGCTTGTGAAGTAAGGGTATCTAAACCTTCATTTAATTGCATGAATGATATGACTATACCTTGCAAT
>LPNX010215926.1:197359-236582 GCA_001517045.1 Pseudotsuga menziesii | reverse complement strand
TTGTCTCTTGTGATGTGCTTATGTGATTGTTGTGCTTGTTATTCTCTCAGTGAAAAGATCTTGTTATAATGCTAGCTTAAATGTTGAAAAACTAACAAAATGGGGTCCAAATAGCTCGAGACATTGCAAAATATGGCATCCACACTTGTATATCAAATGAGCATCAAAATCTATGATCAAATTTCATTTCTAATAATTTGGTCAATAGGGAAACTCCATCATACGATTTCGATAAGGTTTGGCTTAAAGGAGGGGAAAATAGGTCTGAACATCATGAAATTTGGCATGCACTCTTATCAACCCACCTTAGATTTAGATTTAGAATGAGCATCTAAATCTACAATCAAATTTTAATTCATACAAATTGTTCAAAAGTGAAACTTAGTCATGCACTTTCGCTAAGGTTGCATTTAAAGGGTGTGAAAATAGCTCGGAATGTCACGAAAGTTCATGTGCATGATTGTTTATTGAAATGGGTACCTAAATCCACTTTCAAATTTCAATTCTAAAAATATCGACCAACATGCATCTTTTCAACCTTGGTTTGACCATACTTGAATGACGGCCAAAATAGCTCCAAATCTCATTAAAGTAGATGTCCATGCCTATCTTTGAAATGGGTATCTAAATCTACTTTAAAATTTGAATTTTGAGAAATTAGAAAAAAAGCAACGTTTTAGGCCTTGGTTTGACGAAGCTTGACTGAGGTCGAAAATGGCTCCCAATCCCCCAAAAATGTACATGTAGGCTTATCTCTTAGATGGGTACCTAAATATAGTTTCAAATTTCAATTTCAAGAAATTAAAGGCTGAAATAATTTGAAATCTCACAAAAATATGTGTGAACGCTTATCTCTTAAATAGGTATCTATATCTACTTTAAAAATTGATTTCTAATAAATTGGAAAAAAGTACAACCTTATAGGCCTTGGTTTGACCAAGTTTGACTAAGGTCCAAAATAGCTTGAAATCCTCTTGAGGTTTGTATGTATGGTTATCTCTCAAATGGTACCAAAATTTTCTTTCCAAATTAAATTACGAGAAAGTTGAAAAAATAGCATCTCTTAGACCTTTGCTTGAACATCCTTGAACAACGACCAAATAGCTTCGAACATCGTGAAAGTTGGCATGCACTCTTATCTACCAAAATGAACAGATAAATCTACGATCAAATTTTAATTTTAAGAAATTGGTCAAAAGTGAAACTTTGTTGTGAGGTTTTGCTAAGGTTGGGCTTAAAGGGGGTGAAAAGTGAAACTCCATCATTTCGATAAATTTGTCAGAAGTGAAACTATGTCGTGCATTTTTGCTAGATTTGGTCTTAAAGAGGGTCCAAATAGCTCAGAACATTACAAACGTTGGCATGCATGCTTGTCTATCAAACGGGCATCCAAATTTATGATCAAATTTCAATTACAAGAATTTGGTCAAAAGTGAAACTCCACCATGCAATTTTGCTAAGGTTTGTCTTAAAGGAGGGGAAAATAGCTCTGGACATCATGAAATTCAGCATGCACTCTTATCTACTAAATGGTAATCTAAATCTACAATCAAATTTTAATTCTGAGAAATTGGTCAAAAGTGAAACTTCGTCGTGCGCTCTGACTAAAGTTCACTTAAAGGGAGTGAAAATAGCTCAAAACATCGCGAAAGTAATGGGTACCTAAATTCACTTTCAAATTTCAATTCTGAAAAAGTCAACAAAAATGCATCTTTTTAACCTTGGTTTGACCATCTTTGAATGATGGTCAAAATAGCTCCAAATCTCATAAAAATAGTTGTCCATGCCAATATTTTAATAATGCAACATTTTAGGCCTTGGTTGGATGAAGTTTGACTGAGGTCCAAAATGGCTCGCAATCCATAAAAAATCTACATGTAGGCTTATCTCTCAAATGGGTATGTAAATACAGTTTCAAATTTCCATTTTGAGAAAGTCAAGAAAAGTGCTTTGCCTAGAACTTGGTTTGACCAACCTTAACTAGGGCTGAAATAACTCAAAATCTCACAAAAATATGTGTGCACGCTTATCTTTTAAATGGGTATATAAATCTACTTTTACATTTGATTTCTAAGAAATTGGAAAATAGTGCAACGTTTTAGGCCTTGGTTTAAACAAGTCCGACTAAGGTCCAAAATAGCTCCAAATCTCCTGAAAGTTTGTATGCATGGTTATCTCTCAAATGGGTACCTAAATTCTCTTTCAAATTTCAATTGCGAGAGAGTAAAAAAAATATCATCTCTTAGGCCTTTGCTTGACCAAAATTGAATAGCGACCAAAATAGCTTCGAACATCATAAAAGTTGGCGTGCACTCTTATATAACAAATGCACAAATAAATCTATAATCAAATTTTAGTTGTGAGAAATTGGTCAAAAGTAAAACTCTGTTGTGTAGTTTTGCTAAGGTTAGGCTTACACATGGTGACAATAGTTAGGAACGTCTCAAATGTTCACCTGCATGCTTTTCTATCAAATGGGCATTCAGATCTATTATCGAATTTCAATTCAGAGAACCTAGTCAAAAGTGAAACTTCATTGTAAGGTTTCGCTAGGGTTGGGCTTAAAGGAGGTCAAAATAGCTTGAAATGTTGTGAATGTTAGCGAGAATGCTAGTTTATCCAATGGGCATCCAAATCTATTATCAAGTTTCAATTTTGAGAAGTTGGTCAAAAGTGAAACTCCATCGTGTGATTTTATTAGGGTTTGGCTTAAAGGAGCCGAAAATAGCTCTGAACATCGTGAAAATTGGCGTGCACTCCTATCTTCCAAATTCACACCTAAATCTATGATCAAATTTTAATTCTAAGAAATTGGTCAAAAGTGAGACTTCGTCGTGTGGTTTCTCCAAGGTTGGGGTTAAAGTGGGTGAAGATAGCTCGGACCATTGCGAAAGTTGAAGTGTACGCTTGTCTATCAAATGGGCATCCAAATCTATGATCAAATTTCAATTATGAGAAATTGGTCAGAAGTTAATCTCCGTCGTGCATTTTCACTAGACTTGGGCTTAAAGGGGGTCCAAAAAGCTCTAAACATTGCAAACTTTAACATGCACAATTGTATATCATACGTGCATCCAAATCAATGATCAAATTTTAATTCGTGAACTTGCTCAAAAGGAAAACTCCATCATACAGTTTCGCTAAGGTTTGTCTTAAAGGAGAAGAAAATAACTCTGAACATCATGAAATTTGGCATGCACTATTATCTACCAAGTGGGCATCTAAATCTACGATCAAATTTTAATTCTGAGAAATTAGCCAAAAAGTGAAACTTTGCCGTGTGCTTTAAGTCTACACTTAAAGGGAGTCAAAATAGCTTGGAACATGGTGAAAGTTGGCGTGCACACTTGTTTATTGAAATGGGTACCTAAATCCACTTTCAAATTTCAATTCTGAAAAAGTCGACAAAAGTGCATCTTTTCAACCTTGGTTTGACCATCCTTGAATGAGGCCCAAAATAGCTCCAAATCTCATAAAAATAGGTGTCCATGCCTATCTTTTAAATGGGTATCTAACTACTTTAATATTTGAATTTTGAGAAGCTGGAAAAAATTTAACGTTTTAGGCCTTGGTTTGACGAAGTTTGACCGAGGTCCAAAAGGGCTGGTAATCCCTAAAAAATATACATGTAGGCTTATCTCTCAAATGGGAACCTAAATACAATTTCAAATTTCAATTTTGAGAACGTAAAAAAAGTGCATTTCTTAGAACTTGGTTTGACCAACCTTAAATAATGCCTGAAATAACTTGAAATCTCGCAAAAATATGTGTGCACGCTTATCTCTTAAATGGGTATCTATATCTACTTTAAAAATTGATTTCTAAGAATTTGGAAAAAAATGCAACCTTATAGGCCTTGGTTTGACCAAGTTTGAGTAAGGTCCAAAATACCATGAAATCCCTGAAATTTTGTATGTACGGTTATCTCTCAAATGGTACCAAAATTATATTTCCAAATTCAATTACGAGAAAGTCAGAAAAATAAGATCTCTTAGACCTTTGCTTGACCATCCTTGAACAACGACCAAAATCACTTCAAACATCGTGAAAGTTGGCATGCACTTTTATCTACCAAAATGCACAGATAAATCTACGATCAAATTTTAATTCTGAGAAATTGGTCAAAAGTGAAACTTCGTTGTGAATTTTTGCTAAGGTTGGGATTAAAGGGGTGAAAATATTTTGGAACGTCTTGAAATTTTGCATGCGTAATTTCTTTTGAATGGGTATCTAAAATACTTTAAAATTTGAATTTTCAGAAGATGGAAAAAATGTAACGTTTTAGGCCTTGGTTTGTCGAAGTTTGATCGAGGTCCAAAATGGCTCCAAATCCCCAAAAAATATAGTTTCAAATTTCAATTTTGAGAAAGTAAAAAAAAGTGTTTTTCTTTGAACTTGGTTTCACCAACCTTAACTAAGGGCCGAAATAAATCGAATATCACAAATATATATGTGCACACTTATATCTTAAATGTGTATCTAAATCTACTTTTACATTTTATTTCTAAGAAATTGGAAAAAAGTGTAAACTTGTATGCCTTGGTTTGACCAAGTTTGACTAAGGTCCAAAATAACTCGAAATCCCCTGAAAGTTTGTATGCATGGTTATCTCTCAAATGGGAACCTAATTTCTCTTTCAAATTTCAATTATGAGAAAGTCGAAAAAATAACATCTCTTAGAAATTTTCTTGACCAACCTTGAATAATGACCAAAATAGCTCCAAACATCGTGAAAGTTGGCATGAACTCTTATATAACAAATGCACAGATAAATCTATGATCAAATTTAAATCTGAGAAATTGGTCAAAAGTGAAACTCTGTTGTGTCGTTTTGCTAAGGTTGGGCTTACAGGGGGTGACAACATTTCCGAACATCTCTAACATTCACGTGCACGCTTGTCTATCATCAAATGGGCATCAAAATCTATGGTCAAATTTCATTTCTAAGAAACTGCTCAAAGGTTAAACTTTGTTGTACGGTTTTGCTAAGGTTGGGATTAAAGGAGGTCAAAATAGCTTAAGTTTCAATTCTAAGAAATTGGTCAAAAGTGAAACTCCATTGTGCGGTTTTGTTAGGGTTTGAATTAAAGGATCCAAAAATAGCCATGAACATCGTGAAATTCGGTGTGCAGTATTATCTTCCAAATGCATATCTAAATCTATGATCTAATTTTAATTTCAAGAAATTGGTCAAAAGTGAGACTTTGTCATGCGGTTTTGCCAAGGTTGGGGTTAAAGGGGGTGCAAATAGTCCAGAACATCCCGAAATTTGGAGTGCATGCTTCTATATCTAATAGGCCTTCAAATCTATGATCAAATTTCAATTTCAAGAAATTTGTCAGAAGTGAAACTCCATCGTGCATTTTCGCTAGAGTTGGGCTTAAAGGGGGTCCAAATAGCTCGGAACAATACAAAAGTTGGCATGCGTGATTGTATCTCAAATAAGCATCCAAATCTATGATCAAATTTCAATTCTGAGAATTTGATCAAAAGTGAAACTCTATCATGTGGTTCTGCTAGGGTTGGGATTAAAGGGGGTCAAAATAGATCAGAACATTGTGAAAGTTGGTGTGTGTGCTTGTTTATCCAATGGGAATCCAAATCTATGATCAATTTTCAATTCTGAGAAGTTGGTCAAAAGTGAAACTCTATTGTGCGGTTTTGTTAGGGTTTGGCTTAAAGGAGCTGAAAATAGCTTCGAAGATCGTGAAAGTTGGAGTGCACTCTTATCTACCAAATGCATAGATAAATCTAGATCAAATTTTAATTCTGAGAAATTGGTCAAAAGTGAAACTTTGTTGTGTGGTTTTGCAAACCTTGGGCCTAAACGGGGTGAAAATGTTTCGGAACATCGCAAAAATATGTGTGCACGCTTACCTCTTAATTGGGTATCTAAATCCACTTTTACATTTGATTTCTAGGAAATTGTAAGAAAGTGCAACCTTTTAGGGATTTGTTTGACCAAGTTTGACTAATTTCCTCTGAAAGTTTGTATGCACGCTTATCTCTCAAATGGCTACCTAAATTATCTTTCAAATTTCAATTATGAGAAAGTTGAAAAAGTAGAATCTCTTAGACCTTTGCTTGACCAACTTTGAATAATGAACAGAATAACTCCGAACATCATGAAAGGTTGCATGCATTCTTATCTACCAAATGCGTAGATAAATCTATGATCAATTTTTAATTCTGAGAAATTGGTCAAAAGTGAAACTCCATTGTGCGGTTTGCTAAGGTTAGGCTTAAAGGGGGTGAAAATATACCGGAACATCGTGAAAGTTTAGATTCACACTTGTCTATCATATGGTTCTTAAAGGGGGTCAAAATAGCTCAGAATATTGTGAAAGTTGGCGTGCATGCTTATTTATCCAATGGGCATCCAAATCTATGATCAAGTTTCAATTCTAAGAAGTTGGTCAAAAGTAAAAATCCATCGTGTAGTTTTGTTAGGGATTGGCTTAAAGCAGCCGAAAATAGCTCTGAACATCGTGAACGTTGGTGTACACTCTTATCTTCCAAATGCACATCTAAATCAATGATCGATTTTTAATTCCAACAAATTGGTCAAAAGTGATACTTCGTCGTGTGGTTTCACCAAGGTTGGGGTTAAAGAGGGTGAGAATAGCTCGAAACGTCGTGAAATTTTGAGTGCATGCTTGTTTATGAAATGGGCATCCAAATCTATGATCATATTTCAATTCCAATAAATTGGTCAGAAGTGAAACTCTATCATGCGTTTTCACTAGAGTTGGTCTTAAAGAGGGTCCAGATAGATCACAACATTGCAAAAGTTCACGTGCACTCTTGTATATCAAATGAGCATACAAATCTATGATCAAATTTCAATTACAAGAATTTGGTCAAAAATGAAACTCCATCATGCAGTTTTTCTAAGGTTTGTCTTAAAGGAGGGGAAAATAGCTCTGAACATCACGATATTTGGCATGCACTCTTATCTACCAAATGGTCATCTAAATCTACAATCAAATTTTAATCCCAAATAAATTGGTCAAAAGTGAAACTTCGTCGTGCACTCTCACTAAGGTTGCACTTAAAGGGAGAGAAAATAGCTTAGAACGTCGTGAAAGTTGGCGTGCATATTTGTTTATTGAAATGGGTTTTTCCTAAATTCACTTTCAAATTTCAATTTTGAAAAATTCGACAAAGTGCGTCTTTTCATCCTTATTTTGACCATCTTTGAATGATGGCCAAAATAGCTCCAAATTTCAAAAAAATAGCTGTCCATGCCAATATTTTAAATGTCTATCTAAATCTACTTTAAAATTTGAATTTTGAGAAAATGGAAAAATGCAACGTATTAGGCCTTGGTTGGATGAAGTTTGACTGAGGTCCAAAATTGCTCGGAATCCCCAAAAACTCTACATGTAGGCTTATCTCTCAAATGGGTACGTAAATACAGTTTCAAATTTCAATTTCGAGAAAGTGAGGAAAAGTGCTTTTCTTAGAACTTGGTTTGACCAATCTTAAAAAGGGTCGAAATAACTAGAAATCTCACAAAAATATGTGTGCACGCTTATCTTTTAAGTGGGTATCTAAATCTAGTTTTATATTTGATTTCTAAGAAATTGGAAAAAACTGCAACCTTTTAGGCCTTGGTTTCATGAAGTTTGACTAAGGTCCAAAATAGCTCAAAATATCCTGAAAGTTTGTATTCATCATTATCTCTCAAATGGGTACCTAAATTCTCTTTCAAATTTCAAAAGTGAAACTTTGTTGTATGGTTTCGCTAGGGTTGGGATTAAAGGAGGTCAAAATAGCTCGAAATGTTGCAAAAGTTAGCATGAATACTTGTTTATCTAATGGGCATCCAAATCTATTATAAAGTTTCAATTCTGAGAAGTTGGTCAAAAGTTTTCTCCATCATGCGGTTTTGTTAGGGTTTGGTTTCTAAACATCATGAAATTTGGTGTGCACTCCTATCTTCCAAATTCACATCTAAATCTATGATCAAAATTTAATTCCGAGAAATTGGTAAAAGTGAGACTCCATCATGCTATTTCATCAAGGTTGGGGTTAAAGGGGGTGAAAATACCTTGGAACATCATGAAATTTGGAGTGCATGCTTGTCTATCAAATGGGCATCCAATTCTATGATCAAATTTCAATTCCGAGAAATTAGAGAGAAGTGAAACTCCGTCGTGCATTTTCACTAGACTTGGGCTTAAAGGGGGTCCAAATAGCTCAAAACATTGCAAAAGTTGGCGCGCACGCTTGTATATCAAACAAGTATCCAAATATATGATCAAATTTTAACTCGTGAAATTGTTCAAAAGGAAAACTCCATCATACCGTTTCATTAAGGTTTGTCCTAAAGGAGGAGAAAATAGCCCTGAACATCACGAAATTTGGCATGCACTAGTATCTACGAAGCGAGCATCTAAATCTACGATCAAATTTTAATTCCAAGAAATTGGCCAAAAGTGAACATGGCCATGTTGTGCACTTTCGCTAAGGTTGCACTTAAAGGGAGTGAAAATAGCTCGAAACGTCACGAAAGTTGGCGTGCACACTTGTTTATTGAAATGGGTACCTAAATCCACTTTCATATTTCAATTCTGAAAAAAGTCAACAAAATTGCATCTTTTCAACCTTGGTTTGACTATCTTTGAATGAGGGCCAAAAATAGCTCCAAATCTCATAAAAACAAGTGTCCATGCCTATCTTTTTAATGGGTATCTAATCTACTTTAAAATTTGAATTTTCAGAAGATGGAAAAATGTAACGTTTTAGGCCTTGCTTTGACGAAGTTTGACCGAGGTCAAAAATGGCTTGCAATCACTAAAAAATCTACACGTAGGTTTATCTCTCAAATGGGAACCTAAATACAGTTTAAAATTTCAATTTTGAGAATAAAAAAAGGTGCATTTCTTAGAACTTGGTTTGACCAACCTTAACTAAGGGCCAAAATAAATCGAAATATCAAAAAAATATGTGTGCACACTTATATCTTAAATGTGTATATAAATCTACTTTTACATTTGATTTGTAAGAAATTGGAAAAAAAGTGCAACCTTGTATGCCTTGGTTTGACCAAGTTTGACTAAGGTCCAAAATAACTCGAAATCCCCTAAAAGTTTGTATGCATGGTTATCTCTCAAATGCATACCTAAATTCTCTTTTGCATTTGCTTATCTTTTACATTTGCTTGACCAGCCTTGAATAATGACCAAAATAGCTCTGAACATTGTGAAAGTTGGCATACACTCTTATATAACAAATGCACAGATAAAACTACGATCAAATTTTAGTTCTGAGAAATTTGTCAAAATTGCAACTCTGTTGTGCAGTTTTGCTAAGGTTGGGCTTACAGGGGGGTGACAATATTTAGGAACAACTTGAATGCTCACATGCACACTTGTATATCAAATGGGCATCCAAACCTATGATCAAATTTCAATTCTAAGAAACTGCTCAAAAGTGAAACTCCGTTGTATGATTTCACTAATGTTGGGATTAAACGAGGTCAAAATAGCTCAGAACATTGTGAAAGTTAGCGTGAATGCTTGTTTATCCAATGGGCATCCAAATATATTTTCAAGTTTCAATTATGAGAAGTTGGTCAAAAGTGAAACTCCATTGTGTGGTTTTGTTAGAGTTTGGCTTAAAGGAGCTGAAGATAGCTATGAACATCATGAAATTTGGTGTGCACTCATATCTTCCAAATTCGCTTCTAAATATATGATGAAATTTTAATTTCAAGAAATTGGTCAAAAGTGAGACACCGTCATGTGGTTTCGCCAATGTTGGGGTTAAAGTCGGTGAAGATAGATCGGAACACCATGAAAGTTGAATTTTACGCTTGTCTATCAAATGGGCATCCAACTCTATGATCAAATTTAAATTCTGAGAAATTGGTCAGAAGTAAAACACCGTCATGCATTTTCACTAGAATTGGGATTAAAGGCGATCCAAATATCTCAGAACATTTCAAAAGTTGGCATGCATGCTTGTATATCAAACGACCATCCAAATCTATGATCAAATTTTAATTCCAAGAATTTGCTCAAAAGGGAAACTCCATCATATGGTTTTGATAAGGTTTGCCTTAAAGGAGGGGAAAATAGCTTTGAACATCATGTAATTTGGCATGCACTCTTATCTACCAAATGAGCATCTAAACTATGATCAAATTTTAATTCTAGGAAATTGTTCAAAAGTGAAACTTAGTGGTGCATTTTCACTAAGTTTGCATTTAAAGGGTGTGAAAATAGCTCTTAATGCCACAAAATGTTGGTGTGCACGGTTGTTTATTAAAATGGGTACCTAAATCCACTTTCAAATTTCACTTCTAAAAAAGTCGACAAAAGTGCGTCTTTTCAACCTTGGTTTGACCATACTTGAATCACAACCAAAATAGCTCCAAATCTCATTAAAATAGATGTCCATGTCTATCTTTGAAATGGGTATCTAAATCTACTTTAAAATTTGAATTTTGAGAAATTGGAAAAAATGCAACGTCTTAGGCCTTGGTTTGACGAGGTTTTATAGAGGTCAAAAATGGCTTGCAATCCCAAAAAAATCTACATGTAGGCTTATATTTTATATGGGTACCTAAATATAGTTTCAAATTTCAATTTCAAGAAAGCAAAAAAGGTGCATTTCTTAGAACTTGGTTTGACCAACCTTAACTAAGGGCTGAAATAACTTGAAATCTCACAAAAATATGTGTGCACACTTATCTCTTAAATGGGTATCTATATCTACTTTAAAAATTGATTTCTAAGAAATTGGGGAAAAGTGCAACCTTATAGGCCTTGGTTTTACTAAGTTTGACTAAAGTCCAAAATAGCTCGAAATTCCCTGAAAGTTTGTATGTATGGGTATCTCTCAAATGGTACCAAAATTCTCTTTTCAAATTCAATTACAAGAAAGTAAGAAAAATGGAATCTCTTATACCTTTGCTTGATCATCGTTGGACAACGACCAAAATAGCTTCGAACATTATGAAAGTTGGAATGCACTCTTATCTACCAAAATGCGCAGGTAAATCTACGATCAAATTTTAATTCTAAGAAATTGGCAAAAGTGAAACTTCGTGGTGAAGTTTTGATAAGGTTGGGCTTAAAGGGGGTGAAAATATTTCGGAACGTCCTGAAAGTTTGCGTGCATACTTGTCTATCAAATGGGCATCCAAATCTATGATCAAATTTCAATTCTAAGAAACTACTCAAAAGTGAAACTCCGCCATGTGGTTTCACTAGGGTTGGACTTAAAGGGGGTCAAAATAGCTCAAGTTTCAATTATGAGAAGTTGGTCAAAAGTGAAACTCCATCGTGCGGTTTTGTTAGGGTTTGGATTAAAGGAGCAGAAAATAGCCTTGAACATCGTGAAAGTATGCGTGCACTATTATCTTCCAAATGCACATCTAAATCTATGATCAAATTTTAATTTCGAGAAATTGGTCAAAAGTGACACTTTGTCGTGCAGTTTTGCCAAGGTTGGTGTTAAAGGGGGTGAAAATAGGTCAAAACATATCGAAAGTTGGAGTCCATGCTTCTATATCTAATAGGCCTCCAAATCTATGATCAAATTTTAATTCCGAGAAATTAGTCAGAAGTGAAACTCCATCATGCATTTTCGCTAGAGTTGGGTTTAAAGGGGCTCCAAATAACTTAGAACAATACAAAATTTGGCGTGCAAACTTTTATATCAAACTGGAATCCAAATCTATTATAAAATTTTAATTCTGATAAATTGGTCAAAAGTGAAAATTTGTTGTTTGGTTTTGCAAAGCTTGGGCATAAAGGGGGTGAAAATATTTCTGAACGTCGCAAAAATATGTGTGCACTCTTATCTCTTAATGGGGTATCTAAATATACTTTTCCATTTGATTTCTAAGAAAATGGAAAAAAGTGCAACCTTTTAGGGCTTTGTTTGACCAAGTTTGACTAAGTTCCAAAATAGCTCAAAATCCCCTACAAATTTGATGCACACTTATGTCTCAAATGGGTACCTAAATTATCTTTCCGTGCACTCTTATCTATCAAATGCACAAATAAATCTATGATCGATGTTTAATTCTGAGAAATTCGTCAAAAGTGAAACTTCGTTGTGCGGTCTACTAAGGTTGGGCTTAAAGGGGGTGAAAATATTTTGGAACGTCGCGAAAGTTTGCATGCACACTTGTCTATCAAAGGGTTGGGCTTAAAGGGGGTCTAAATAGCTCAGAACGTTGTGAAAATATTTCAGAACGTCATGAAAGATGGTGTACAAGTTTGTTTATTGAAATGGGTACCTAAATCCACTTTCAAATTTCAATTCTAAAAAAGTCGACAAAAGTGCATCTTTACAAGCTTAGTTTTATAATACTTGAATGATGACCAAAATAGCTCCAAATCTCATTAAAATAGCTGTCCATGCCTATCTTTGAAATGGGTATCTAAATCTACTTTAAAATTTGAATTTTGAGAAATTGGACAAATGCAACATTTTAGGCCTTGGGTTGACGAAGTTTGACCGAGGTCCAAAATGGCTCGCAATCCCCAAAACATATACATGTAGGCTTATCTCTCCGATGGGTACCTAACTACAGTTTCAAATTTCAATTTCAAGAAAGGAAAAAAAAGTGCATTTCTTAGAACTTGGTTTGACCAACCTTAACTTAGGGCCGAAATAACTCAAAATATCGCAAAAATATGTGTGCATGATTATCTCTTAAATGGGTATCTATATAGACTTTAAAAATTGATTTCTAATAAATTGGAAAAAAGTACAACCTTATAGGCCTTGGGTTGACCAAGTTTGACTAAGGTCCAAAATAGCTCGAGATCCCCTAAAAGTTTGTATGTATTGTTATCTCTCAAATGGTACCGAAATTCTCATTCCAAATTCAATTACGAGAAAGTTGGAAAAATAGCATCTCTTAGACATTTGCTTAACCATCCTTGAACAATGACCAAAATAGCTTTGAACATCATGAATGTTGGCATGCACTCTTATCTACCAAAATGCACAGATAAATCTATGATCAAATTTTAATTCTGAGAAATTGGTCAAAAGTGAAACTTCGTTGTGAGGTTTTAATAAGGTTGGGTTTAAAGCGGGTGAAAATATTTTGGAACGTCCCGAAAGTTTGCGTGCATACTTCTCTATCAAATGGGCATCCAAATCTATGATCAAATTTCAATTCTAAGAAACTACTCAAAAGTGAAACTCCGTCATGCGGTTTGATTAGGTTTGGACTTAAAGGGGGTCAAAATAACTCAAGTTTCAATTCTAAGAAATTGGTCAAAAGTGGAACTCCATCATGCGGTTTTGTTAGGGTTTGGCTTAAAGGAGCCAAAAATAGCCCTGAACATCGTGAAAGTGCACTATTATCTTCCAAATCTGCATCTAATTCTATGACCAGATTTTAATTTCGAGAGTTTGGTGAAAAGTGAGACTCCATCGTGTGATTTCCCCGAGGTTGGGGGTTAAAGAGGGTGAAAATAGCTCAGAACATAGCGAAAATTGGAGTGCATGCTTCTATATCAAATAGGCCTCCAAATCTATGATCAAATTTCAATTTCGAGAAATTAGTCCAAAGTGAATCTCCATCGTGCATTTTCGCTAGAGTTGGGCTTAAAGGGGGTCCAAATAGCTTGGAACAATACAAAAGTTGGCATGCAGACTTGTATATCAAATGGGCATCCAAATGTCTGATCAAATTTCAATTCTGGGAATTTGGGAAAAAGTGAAGCTTTGTTGTGCAATTTTACTAGGGTTGGGATTAAAGGGGGTCAAAATAGATCGGAACGTTGTGAAATTTGGTGTGTGTGCTTGTTTATCCAATGGGTATCCAAATCTATGATCAAGTTTCAATTCTAAGAAGTTGGTCAAAAGTGAAACTCCATCGTGCGGTTTTGTTAGGGGTTGTCTTAAAGGAGCCGAAAATAGCAATGAACATCGTGAAAGTTGGTGTGCACTCCTATCTACCAAATGCATAGATAAATCTAAATCTACATCTATGAAACCAATTAAGAGTGAAAATAGCAGGGCACGTTCAATGAAAATAGCAAGGCACGTCGAGAAAGTTAGAGTGCATGCTTGTCTATCAAATGGGCATCCAAATCTATGATCAAACTTCCATTCCAAGAAATAAGTCAGAAGTGAAACTCTGTCGTGCATTTTCTCTAGAGTTGGGATCAAAGGGGGTCTGAATAGTTCAAAATATTACAAAAGTAGTCGCACACGCTTTTATATTAAATGAGCATCTAAATCTATGATCAAATTTCAATTCGGAGAATTTGGTAGAAACTAAAACTCCACCATACAGTTTCGCCAAAGTTTGGATTTAAGGACAGGAAAATAGCTCTGAACATGATGAAATTTTGCAGCCACTCTTATCTACCAACTGGGCATCTAAATCTATGATAAAATTCCAATTCCGAGAAATTGGTCAAAAGTGAAACTTCGTCGTGCGCTTTCACTAAGGTTGCTCTTAAAGGGAGTGAGAATAGCTCAAAACTTCACGAAAATTGGTGTACACATTTGTTTATTTAAATGCGTACCTAAATCCACTTTCAAATTTCAATTCTGAAAGAGTCGAAAAAGGTGCATCTTTTCAACCTTGGTTTGACCATTCTTGAATGAGGGCCAAAATAGCCCAAATCTCATCAAAACAGGTGTCCATCCCTGTCTTTGAAATGGGTATCCAAATGTACTTTAAAATTTGAATTTTGAAATATTTGAAAAAATGTAACATTTTAGGGCTTGGTTTGATGAAGTTTAACCGAATTCCAAAATGGCTCACAATCCCCAAAAAATCTACATGTAGGATTATCTCCCAAATGGGTACCTAATTACAGTTTCAAATTTCAATTTCGAGAAAGTCAAGAAAAGTGCATTTCTTAGAACTTGGTTTGACCAACCTTACTAAATCTACTTTTACATTTGATTTCTAAGAAATTAGAAACAAGTGCAACCTTTTAGGCCTTGGTTTGACCAAGTTTGACTAAGGTGCAAAATAGTTCGAAATCCCCTAAAAGTTTGTATGCATGGTTATCTCTCAAATGGGTACCTAAATTCTCTTTCAAATTTCAATTAGGAGAAAGCCAAAAAAATAGCATCTCTTAGAGATTTGCTTAACCAAACTTTAATAACGACCAAAATAGCTCCAAACATCATGAAAGTTGGCGTGCACCTTATCTACCAAATGTGTAGATAAATCTATGATCAAATTTTTATTCTAAGAAATTGGCCAAAAGTGAAACTCTGTTGTGTGATTTTGCTAAGGTTGGGCTTAAAGGGGGTGAAAATATTTTGAAACGTTGCTAAAGTTCGCATGCACGCTTATCTATCAAATGGGCATCCAAATCTATGATCAAATTTCAATTCTAAAAAACTGCTCAAAAGTAAAACACCGTCGTGCGGTTTCGCTAGGGTTAGGATTAGAGGGTGTCGAAATAGATCGGAACATTGTGAAAGTTGGTCCGATGGGCATCTAAATATATGATCAAGTTTCAATTTTGAGAAATTGGTCAAAAGTGAAACTCCATCATGTGGTTTTGTTAGGGTTTGGCTTAAAGCAGCAGAAAGTAGCTCTGAACATCGTGAAAGTTGGCGCGCACTCTTATCTTCCAAACACATGTCTAAATCTATGATCAAATTTTAATTCGGAGAAATTGGTCAAATGTGAAACTCCACTATGCAGTTTTGTGAAGGTTGGGATTAAAGGGGGTGAAAATCTTTCAGAACATTTTTAACTTTAGCGTGCACGCTTGTCTATCAAATCGGTATCCAATTCTATGGTCGAATTTTAAGTCTAAGAAACTACTCAAAAGTTAAACTCCGTCGTGCGGTTTCGCTCGGGTTGGGATTTAAGGGGGTCAAAATAGCTTGGAAGATTGAAAAAGTTGGCGTGCATGCTTGTTTATCCCATGGGCATCCAAATCTTTGATCAACTATCAATTCTGAGTAGTTGGTCAAAAATGAAACTCCATTGTGCGATTTTGTTAGGGTTTGGCTTAAAGGAGCTGAAAATAGTTGTGACCAACGCGAAAGTTGACGTGCACTCTTATCTTCCAAATGCGCATCTAAATCTATGATCAAATTTTACTTTAGAGAAATTGGTAGAAAGTGAGACTTCATCATGCAGTTTCACCAAGGTTGGGGTTAAAGTGGGTGAAAATAACAGGGAACGTCGCGAAAGTTGGAGTGCACGCTTGTCTATCAAATGGGCATCCAAATATATGATCAAACTTCAATTCCAAGAAATTGGTCAAAAGTGAAACTCTGTCGTGCATTTTCTCTAGAGTTGGTCTTAAAGGGGGTCTGAATAGGTCGAAACATTACAAAAGTAGTTGCGCACGCTTTTATATTAAACGGGCATCTAAATCTATGATCAAATTTCAATTCTCAGAATTTGGTAGAAACTAAAACTCCATCATACGGTTTCACCAAGATTTGAATTTAAGGATGGGAAAATAGCTTTGAACATGATGAAATTTGGCAGCCACTCTTATCTACCAAATGGACATCTAAATCTACGATAAAATTTCAATTCCGAGAAATTGGTCAAAAGTGAAACTTCGTCATGCGCTTTCACTAAGGTTGCTCTTAAAGGGAGTGAGAATAGCTCAAAACTTCACGAAAATTGGCTTACACGTTTGTTTATTTAAATGTGTCCTTAAATCCACTTTCAAATTTCAATTCTGAAAGAGTCCAAAAAGGTGCATCTTTTCAACCTTGGTTTGACCATTCTTGAATGAGGGCCAAAATAGCCCAAATCTCACAAAACCAGGTGTCCATCCCTGTCTTTGAAATGGGTATCCAAATCTACTTTAAAATTTGAATTTTGAAATATCTGAAAAAATGTAACATTTTAGGGATTTGTTTGATGAATTTTGACCAAATTCCAAAATGGCTCACAATCCCCAAAAAATCTACATGTAGGATTATCTCTCAAATGGGTACCTAATTACAGTTTCAAATTTCAATTTCGAGAAAGTCAAGAAAAGTGCATTTCTTAGAACTTGGTTTGACCAACCTTACTAAATCTACTTTTACATTTGATTTCTAAGAAATTAGAAACAAGTGCAACCTTTTACGCCTTGGTTTGTCCAGGTTTGACTAAGGTGAAAAATAGCTCGAAATCCCCTAAACATTTGTATGCATGGTTATCTCTCAAATGGGTACCTAAATTCTCTTTCAAATTTCAATTAGGAGAAAGTCGAAAAAATAAAATCTCTTAGAGCTTTGCTTAACCAAACTTGAATAACAACCAAACTAGCTCCAAACATCATGAAAGTTGGCGTGCACCTTATCTACAAAATGTGTAGATAAATCTACGATCAAATTTTTATTCTAAGAAATTGGTCAAAAGTGAAACTCTATTGTGCGATTTTTCTAAGGTTGGGCTTAAAGGGGGTGAAAATATTTTGAAACGTCGCTAAAGTTCACATGCACGCTTGTCTATCAAATGGGCACCCAAATCTATGATCAAATTTCAATTCTAAGAAACTGCTCAAAAGTAAAACTCCGTCGTGCATTTTCGCTAGGGTTGGGCTTAGAGGGAGTCAAAATAGATCGAAACATTGCGAAATTTGGTCCGATGGGCATCTAAATATATGATCAAGTTTCAATTTTCAGAAGTTGATCAAAAGTGAAACTCCATCGTGTGGTTTTGTTAGGGTTTGGCTTAAAGGAGCAAAAAATAGCTCTGAACATCGTGAAAGTTGGAGTGCACTCTTATCTTCTAAACACACTTCTAAATCTATAATAAAATTTTAATTCGCAGAAATTGGTGAAACGTGAAACTCCATTATGCGGTTTTGCTAAGGTTGGGCTTAAAGGGGGTGAACATATTTCAGAATGTTGCTAACGTTCGCATGCATGCTTGTCTATCAAATGGGTATCCAATTCTATGGTCAAATTTTAAGTCTAAGAAACTACTCAAAAGTGAAACTCCGTCGTGCGCTTTCGCTACAGTTGGGCTTAATGGGGGTCAAAATAGCTTGGAAAGTTGCAGAAGTTGGCGTGCATGCTTTTTTATCCAATGGGCATCCAAATCTTTGATCAACTATCAATTCTGATTAGTTGGTCAAAAATGAAACTCCAATGTGCAGTTTTATTAGGGATTGGCTTAAAGGAGCTGAAAATAGTTGTGACCAACGTGAAATTTCATGTGTAGTCTTATCTTCCAAATGCGCATCTAAATCTATGATCAAATTTTAACTCTGATAAATTGGTAGAAAGTGAGACTTCATCATGCGATTTTGCCAAGTTTCGGGTTAAAGTGGGTGAAAATAGCAGGGCACGTCGTGAAAGTTGGAGTGCACGCTTGTCTATCGAATGGGCATCCAAATCTATGATTAAACTTCAATTCAGAGAAATTGGTCAGAATTGAAACTATGTCGTGCATTTTCTCTAGAGTTGGGCTTAAAGGGGGTCAGAATAGCTCAAAACATTACAAAAGTAGTCGCGCACGCTTTTATATTAAACAGGTATCTAAATCTATGATCAAATTTCAATTCTTAGAATTTGGTAGAAACTAAAACTCCATCATATGGTTTCGCCAAGGTTTGGCTTTAAGGATGGGAAAATAGATCTGAACATGATGAAATTTGGCAGCCACTCTTATCTACCAAATGAGCATCTAAATCTACGATAAAATTTCAATTCCGAGAAATTGGTCAAAAGTGAAGCTTCGTCGGGCGCTTTCACTAAGGTTGCTATTAAAGGGAGCGAGAATAGCTCAAAACTTCATGAAAATTGGCGTACACGTTTGTTTATTTAAATGCGTACCTAAATCCAGTTTCAAATTTCAATTCTGAAATAGTAAAAAAAGGTGCATCTTTTCCACCTTGGTTTGACCATTCTTGAATGAGGGCCAAAATAGACCAAATCTGATAAAAATAGGTGTCCATCACCGTCTTTGAAATGGGTGTCCAAATCTAATTTAAAATTTGAATTTTGAAATATTTGAAAAAATGTAACGTTTTAGGGCTTGGTTTGACGAAGTTTGACTGAATTCCAAAATGGCTCACAATCCCCAAAAAATATACATGTAGGATTATCTCTCAAATGCGTACCTAATTACAGTTTCAAATTTCAATTTCAAGAAAGTCAAGAAAAGTGCATTTCTTAGACCTTGGTTTGACCAACCTTACTAAATCCACTTTTACATTTGATTTCTAAGAAATTAGAAACAAGTGCAGCCTTTTAGTCCTTGGTTTGACCAAGTTTGACTAAGGTACAAAATAGCTCGAAATCCCCTGAAAGTTTGTATGCATGGTTATCTCTCAAATGGTTACCTAAATTCTCTTTCAAATTTCAATTAGGAGAAAGTCGACAAAATAGCATCTCTTAAAGCTTTGCTTAACCAAACTTGAATAACGACCAAAATAGCTCCAAACATCATGAAAGTTGGCATGCACCTTATCTACCAAATGTGTAGATAAATCTACGATCAAATTTTTATTCTGAGAAATTTGTCAAAAGTGAAACTCTGTTGTGCGATTTTGCTAAGGTTGGGCTTAAAGGGGGTGAAAATATTTCAGAACGTTGTTAACGTTCACGTACATGCTTATATATCAAATGGGTATCCAATTCTATGGTCAAAATTTAAGTCTAAGAAACTGCTGAAAAGTTAAACTCCATCGTGCGGTTTCCATAGGGTTGGGCTTAAAGGGGGTCGAAATAACTTGGAACGTTGCAAAATTTGGCATGCATGCTTGTTTATCCAATGGGCATCCAAATCTTTGATTAACTATCAATTCTGAGTAGTTATCAAAAATGAAACTCCATTGTGTGGTTTTGCTAGGGTTTGGCTTAAAGGAGCTGAAAATAGTTGTGATCAACGTGAAAGTTGACGTGCACTCTTATCTTCCAAATGCACATCTAAATCTATGATCAAATTTTAATTCTAAGAAATTGATAGAAAGTGAGGCTTCATCATGTGGTTTCACCAAGGTTGGGGTTAAAGTGGGTGAAAATAGAAAGGCACGTCGCGAAAGTTGGAGTGCACACTAGTCTATCAAATGGGCATCCAAATCTATGATCAAACTTCAATTCCAAGAAATTGGTCAGAAGTGAAACTCTGTCGTGCATTTTCTCTAAAGTTGGGCTTAAAGGGGGTATGAATAGCTCGAAACATTACAAAATTAGTTGTGCATGCTTTTATATTAAACGAGCATCTAAATCTATGATCAAATTTCAATTCTGAGAATTTGGCAGAAACTAAAACTCCATCATACGGTTTCGCCAAGGTTTGGCTTTAAGGACGGGAAAATAGCTTTGAACATGATGAAATTTGGCAGCCACTCTTATCTACCAAATGGGCATCTAAATCTACAATAAAATTTCAATTCCGAGAAATTGGTCAAAAGTAAAACTTCGTCGTGCGCTTTCTCTAAGGTTCCTCTTAAAGGGAGTGAGAATAGCTCAAAACTTCACGAAAATTGGCGTACACGTTTGTTTATTTAAATGAGTACCTACATCCAGTTTCAAATTTCAATTCTAAAAGAGTCAAAAAATGTGCATCTTTTCAACCTTGGTTTGACCAATCTTGAATGCGGGCCAAAATAGCCCAAATCTCATAAAAATAAGTGTCCATCCCTGTCTTTGAAATGGGTATCCAAATCTACTTTAAAATTTGAATTTTGAAATATTTGAAAAAATGTAACGTTTTAGGGCTTGGTTTGACGAAGTTTGACCGAATTCCAAAATGGCTCACAATCCCCCAAAAATATACATGTAGGATTATCTCTCAAATGGGTACCTAATTATAGTTTCAAATTTCAATTTCAAGAAATTCAAGAAAAGTGCATTTCTTAGAACTTGGTTTGACCAACGTTACTAAATCTAATTTTACATTTGATTTCTAAGAAATTAGAAACAAGTGCAACCTTTTAGGCCTTGGTTTGACTAAGTTTGACTAAGGTGCAAAATAGCTCAAAATCCCCTGAAAGTTTGTATGCATGGTTATCTCTCAAATGGGTACCTAAATTCTCTTTCAAATTTCAATTAGGATAAAGTCGAAAAAATAACATCTCTTAGAGCTTTGCTTAACCAAACTTAAATAATGACCAAAATAGCTCCAAATGTCATGAAAGTTGGCGTGCACCTTATCTACCAAATGTGTAGATAAATCTATGATCAAATTTTTATTCTGAGAAATTGGTCAAACAGTTAAACTCTGTTGTGCGATTTTGCTAAGGTTGGGCATAAAGGGGGTGAAAATATTTTGAAACGTCGCTAAATTTCCAATGCACGCTTGTCTATCAAATGGGCATTAAAATCAATGATCAAATTTCAATTCTAAGAAACTGTTCAAAAGTAAAACTTCGTCGTCCGGTTTCGCTAGGGTTGGGCTTAGAGGGGGTCAAAATCGATTAGAACATTACGAAACTTGGTTCGATGGGCATCTAAATATATGATCAAGTTTCAATTTTGAGAATTTGTTCAAAAGTGAAACTCCATCATGTGGTTTTGTTAGGGTTTGGCTTAAAGGACCAGAAAATAGCTCTGAACATCGTGAAAGTTGGCGTGCAGTCTTATCTTCCAAACACACATCTAAATCTATGATCAAATTTTAATTTAGAGAAATTGGTCAAACATGAAACTCCATTATGCAGTTTTGCTAAGGTTGGGCTTAAAGGGGTTTATCAAATGGAAATCCAAATCTATGATCAAATTTCAATTCCAATAAATTGGTCAGAAGTGAAACTTCGTCATGCATTTTCGCTAGAGTTGGTATTAAAGAGGGTCCAAATAGCTTAGAACATTGCAAATGTTGGCATGCACACTTGTATATGAAACAAACTTCCAAATCTATGATCAAATTTCAATTACAATAATTTGGTCAAAAGTGAAACTCCATCATGTAGTTTTGCTAAGGCTTGTCTTAAAGGAGGGGAAAATAGCTCTAAACATCGTAAAAATTGGCATTTACTCTTTACCTACCAAATGCTCATCTAAATATACCATCAAATTTTAATTCCAGGAAATTGGTGAAAAGTGGAAATCCGTCATGTGCTCTGTCTAAGGTTGCTCTTAAAGGTAGTGAAAATAGCTCAGAACATCGCAAAAGTTGGCATGCACATTTGTTTATTGAAAAGGGTACCTAAATCCAATTACAAATTTCAATTCTGAAAGAGTTGACCAAAGTGCATCTCGTTAACCTTGGTTTAACCATCTTTGAATGAGTGTCAAAATTGCTCTAAATATCATAAAAATAGGTTTCCATGCCTATATTTTCAATGGGTATCTAAATCTACTTAAAATTTGAATTTTGAGAAATTGTAAAAAATGCAACGTTTTAGTCCTTGGTTGGACGAAGTTTGACTGAGGTCCAAAATGGCTCACAGTCCCCAGAAAATCTACATGTAGGCTTATCTCTCAAATGGGTACCTAAATACAGTTTCAAATTTCAATTTCTAGAAAGTCAAGAAAAGTGCATTTCTTAGAACTTGGTTTGACCAACCTTAACTAAGGGCCGAAATAACTCAAAATCTCACACAAATATATGTGCACACTTATCTTTTAAATGGGTATCTAAATGTACTTTTACATTTGATTTCTAAGAAATTGGAAAAAAACTGCAACCTTTTAGGCCTTGATTTGACCAAGTTCGACTAAGGTCCAAAATATCTCGAAATCCCCTGAAACATTGTATGTATGGTTATCTCTCAAATGGGTATGTAAATTCTCTTTCAAATTTCAATTACGTGAAAGTCAAAAAATAGCATATATTAGGCCTTTGCTTGACCAACCAAGCTTGAACAGCGACCAAAATAGATCCGAACATCGCGAAAGTTGGCATGCACTCTTATTTACCAAATGCATAGATAAATCTACGATCAATTTTTAATTCTTAGAAATTGGTGAAAAGTCAAACTCCAGTGTAGTTTTTCTAAGGTTGGGCTTAAAGGGGGTGAAAATATTTCCAAACGTCGTGAAATTTCATGTGCATGCTTTTCTATGAAATGGGCATCCAAATCTATGATGAAATTTCAATTCTAAGAAACTGCTCAAAAGTGAAACTTTGTCGTGCGATTTCGCTAGCGTTGGGCTTAAACGGGGTCAAAATAACCAGAACGTTGTGAAAGTTGGCATGCATGCTTGTTTATCTAGTGGGCATACAAATATATGATCAAGTTTCAATTCTTAGAAGTTGTTCAAAAGTGAAACTCCATCCTGAGGTTTTTGTTAGGGTTTGTCTTAAAGCAGCCCAAAATAGCTTTGAAAAATGTGAAAGTTGGTGTGCAGTCTTATTTTCTAAATGGGTATCTTAATCTATGATCAAATTTTAATTCTGAGAAATAGGTACATCCTGAAAGTTGGCATGCAACCTTATATTCTAAATGGGTATCTAAATCTATGATCAAATTTTAATTCCGAGAAATTGGTCAAAAGTGAAACTCTGTCATGCATTTTCACTAGAGTTGGGCTTAAAGGGGGTCCAAATAGCTTGGAACAATGAAAAAGTTGGCGTGCACACTTGTATATCAAATGGGCATCGAAATCTATGATCAAATTTCAATTCCAAGAATTTGGTCAAAAGGGAAATTCTATCTTACGGTTTCGCTAAGTTTGCCTTAAAGGAGGGGAAATTAGCTCTGAACATCACGAAATTTGGCATGCACTCTTATATACCAAATGGGCATCTAAATCTATGATCAAATTTTAATTCTAATAAATTGGTCAAAAGTGAAAATTTGTCATGTGCTTTCACTAAGTTTGCACTTAAAGGGAATGAAAATAGCTCGGAACGTCACGAAAGTTGGCATGCACGCTTGTTTATTGAAATGGGTACCTAAATCCACTTTCAAATTTCAATTCTAAAAAAGTGGAAAAAAGTGCATCTTTTCAACCATGGTTTGACCATCCTTGAATGATAGCCAAAATAGCTCCAAATCTCATAAAAATAGGTGCCCATGCCTATCGTTAAAATTGGTATCGAGAGAATTTTTTTGGTGCTCCAAGAGGATTTAATTTTTTTCTTCTCTGGTTCGGTCTGGTTTTGCCAAAGCCTGGTTGTTCGTGGTGGAAACTCTTTGGAGGTTCTCTCAGTCAATCGTTGCTCTTGGCTTGGTTTGGCTTTCGATTTGGGTCCTTCTATCTATTGGGAAGCAGTGATTGCGTTTCTTGGATATTTGCAGTGCTATAAGGAATTTTATGCTTTTGGTTGAATGGCATCATTCCTTGTTTAATTCTGGTTCCTTCTTGGTGGATCTCTGATGCCGCATTCTGGAGATTAAAGGATTATTTCCAGATTCTAGTGGAGGATTGCTTATTTTCATCCCAGATAAGGTGGATCTAGTCTTCTTTTATGCAAGATCATCTTACTTGCAGGGCCATTACTCTTTCCTGGCCTTTGAAAGGCTCATTCCTGGTGATTGCTCGAGCTTGTGGATCCAATTGCTGTTATGCTGAGATTGGAGTTGTTGGAATTTTTCTCCTTTGGAATTTGATCATTCTATTGAATGATTATTTTTTCTTGGGGCCTTGCTTGATGGTCTTGTCTCTATTATTCCTGGATTGTAAGTTTTGGAAGCTATTCTCAACCTGCTCCTCATCTTTTTGCAGGTTATATTTTGGTGAAAGCCTTGGTTTCTCCTTCTTTTGCTGGGTTGATCTAGTTTAGGGTCTCTCTACAAATTGGTGGTGGAGTCCTCATGGATCCTGGTGGGGTTCCTCCACTCTCCCTTCTTCCTGAACTGGAAGATTTTAAGAAGTTGACTGTTTCTTGTGGAAAGAGGAATTGGGGAGGTTCTCAAAAAATCGTCAAGAAGGTTGATATCCCATCGGTTGAACTCCCTGCTAAATGGACCTAGTGCTCGGCACTTAATATAGCTGAACGGGGGCTTATTGGCCAATTATTTGGCCTTTGGCCTTCCCCTAAGGCAACCGATGGTTGGGTGCAGAGAAATTGGAGGCCTCTAGTTACAACAGAAATCTGTAGTCATTTTGTTGGAAGAGGTTTCTTTGTGTTTGTTTTTTACTCTGTGGAGGATCAAGCTTTGATATTTCAGAATGGCCCATAATTCATGGGTCCTTAGGGAATTTACTTGAATAAGTGGACCCCTAACTTCAAACCCTCTCAAGATGTTTCATCTGCTGTCCCTATATGGGTAAGGCTTCCACACCTCCCTTTGCATTGTTGGAATTTAGAATCATTGGAAATCATTGGGGACGATCTTGGCAAATTTATTGATAGGGATGAGAGGAAAGACCAATTTTCTTGTGCTAGAATATGTGTAGAGGTCGATTTGGAGATAGGCCTCCCAGAAGCAATCCAGTTAACAGTTATTGAGTGGTCCTATATTTAGGAGTTGGATTATGAGAAATTCCATTTAAATGCATATTTTGTCATGGTTACGGGCATTTTGCTCAAAATTTCAAAAAAAAGATTAGAATAAGTCATCATAGTTGAGAAAGAATATCAATGGACTCAAGTCCGAAAAGGAAACTCCAATCCGAGTCTTAGAAAGAAAGGGAAAGAAACTAAATCTATGACAAGTGTTCCTGCAGTTGGGAAAATTCCTATTTCATCTCAAGCTGTTGACACTCCCAAGGCTCTTCCTAATCCCTTTTCTATTTTAAGTTCCTCTGAAACTATCCTTTAAGAAGGTGAAATTGAGCATTTAGATGTGCATGATTTGGTTTCTGATGAAAATAATTCTTCAAAGGATCAAGTTGGTCCTTCTTTTTTGAACCCTTCTTTGGTTGGTGGTTCCCCTCTTTCACCTCTTAGCTCTCCTCCCTCTTATGCAGACATTGCTCGGAAGAAGCAAGGAGTTAGCTCTGGTTCTTCAAAAGATGAATCCTTTGAGCAGTCCAAAAAAGGGACAAAGTGTAAGAAGGAGATTCAGGAAGAAGAGGTACAAAGGCTTAAGACACAAGGTATTCAAGCCACTATAGAGATGTCATACGGAAGGAACAAGAGAAACAGGCCCCCTAAGGGAGTAAATACTCCCTCTCCTTTGGGTGACTAATGGAGATAAACTCTTGGAACTGTAGGCTATTGGGAAACTCATATAAATCCGAAGCTATCAAAGATTTATTGAAACTGGCCCCTTCTAAAATCCTATTAATCCAAGAGACCAAAATTAAGGGGGAAGCTCTCCTTCTCATTACTAAAAAAAAATGGAATCTTAACTCAGGAAAAACTATTAGCACTAGAGGTTCCTGTGGGGGAATAGAAACACTATGGTGTGATGAGAATTTTCAGATAAATAAATGGTATTCCACTTAACGCTGGATATTTACAGAGTTATTTCATTACTCCAGTAAGTCCACTTTTTCCCTATTTAATCTCTACATTCCAGTCAATTATATGGAAAAAAAGAGTGTTGGCTCTCGTTATCCAAATTTCTTGAGCTCAATTCTCTAGCAAACATTATTTTAGCAGGCGATCTTAATATAAATCTTGCTCTGAATGAAAAGAAAGGAGGTAATCGTGGTAAAGACCACCTGGAAGACCGGGAATTTCACATGGTCCAATCAAAGGGTTGGGGCCGCTAGCATTTTTTCTAGAATTGACTGGTTTCTAGTCCACAGTTATTTGCTAGATGGAAATCTGATTATTTCCTCCAAAATAATTCCTAAGCTTTCCTCAAATCACCATCCCATTACTCTGTTGTTTGAAAAAGAAGAAGAGTTCAGTCCTATTCCTTTCCAATTTTTCCCACTTTGGATCAAAAGAGATGGATTTATGGCCACTGTTTATCAGGCTTGGACCCAATTTGTTGATGGCTCTCCCAGTTTTGTCTGGGGCAGAAATTGAAGCAAATAAAAAATGTGCTAAAATTATGACTTAAAGTTCCTCTCCCTTCTCCATCGCTCAGCAGGAAAGAACAAGTGGATGAGTTAGCTGCAATTTAATTAGGAATGGAAAATAGTGATATTTCCTCTTCCCATATTCCTCTAGAACAGGTTTCTCGGTTCCATACTACTCAATCTTTCATGTATGAGGATGAGCATCTTAGGTTAAAGTATCGAAGTCTCTGGCTGAAGGCGGGGGATAGGAACACTTCTTTCTTTCATCGCCAGTGTAGATCTAGGCTCTCCTGAAATCATATTTCAAAAATTTCTAATGATTATAGGGTCATTATTAAAGGTCAAGAATTACTAAGATAGTAAGCTAATATGCATTTTCAGATGTTGTTTCAAGATGATGGATTTTTTTATAAAGAAGTGTCTAATGATTTCCTGAATAATGTTCCTTCTCTGGTCAATAATCAGGACAATTATGATCTAATGAAGCCTTCCTCGGAAAGGGAAATAGTAGATGTCATTTGGGCTATGGATTCTGACAAAGCTCCTAGGCCTAATGGATTTTCTATTTAAGTTCAAGAATATATTCATTCCATCTTTCTTAGGAAAGAAAAAGGCATGATTATAAAGCTAGATATGAAGAACGACTTCGATCAAGTAAAGCTCCCCTTCCTCTATGGTGTTCTGCTCTCTTTTGGTTTTTGCCTTGAATTTGTAAATTTGATCAAAGCTTGTACTAATAAGCCTTGGATAGCACCACTAGTTAATGGTAGACCTATTTATTTCTTTAAAGCCACTAGAGGTGAAGCTTTGTCAAGGCTGTCTGTCTGATGTCTCCCTTCTTATACATTTTGATGGGTAAATCCCTCAACAAAAAACTCTTAGCTGAAAAGGAAGCTGGGTTTTTACTAGGTATTATGATTACTAGGGGAGTAGACCCTATCGATCATTCCCTCTTTGAAAATGACTCCCTTCTTCTAGGAGGGGCATCTTTGATGATTGATCAGGCTTTCAATGTTATCCTTCAAAATATCTGCCAAAGCTCAGGTGCTTTGATAACTAAAAATAAAAGTGCAGTATACAGATGGAATGTTGATCAAGGGGCTCTTCTATGAATATCAGACTTATTTGGATTCTCATGTTTTGTTAAGTGGGAAAATATTACGTATTTGGGGCTTCCCTTAACTCTTGGTACGTCCCCTGCTTCTCTTTGCCTTGATGTGTTGGCCAAGTTAAAGGGAAAAATTGCTTCCTGGGGTGGCCAGTGGATTTCTAAGGCTGGGAAATTGATCTTGATTAAATCAGTCCTCTCATCTTTTTTTATTTTCCAATCCACTCTACTTCTCGCCCCAAAGTTGATCTCAACCCAGATCGAAAATTTTTTGAGAGATTTTCTCTGGAATGGTGGGCTACATGGGAAAAACAAGATTCATCTGGTGAGCTGGGAGGAACTTAAGTGTCCTCTGCCATTAGGAGGACTTCAAATTCGTGACCCTGGCCTTGCTAATTTGGAAATGACAGGAAAGCAGATTTGGCAGCTGTTTGTGGATGCAAAGCACCATGTCAGTAGAATTTTTAGGATGAAGTATTTAAAAGGTGGTACATTAAGAAATATCTCTTCTTCTAATGCTCCTTCAGGTTCATCTATTTGGAACTCCTGTAGGTAATGGTTTGACTTCTTCAGACATCAGCTCTTTAGAGTTCCACGCAATGGGATGAGGACTCTTCTCTGGGAGGATCACATCTCCGGAAAACCTCCCATTTCCTCTGTCTTTCAGATATCTAATATAAGGAATTGGTCCAAAAACAAAGGCCTATTACTGTTGGCTGACATCTGCACTTGGTATATTGATGGATTTTGGACAGGTTGGAGTTTTCCAGATCTCCCAGTTAGACTTTATTCCAAAAAATCAGAGTTGCTCTCTCTCCTCTCTGGTCTAGCTCATGTTCGCTTCTCTCAAAAATATCGATGGGGCTAGGGTCATGATGGTGTATATTTAGCAGCTAAAGATCTTAAGTTCCTTCAACCAACTCATTTGTCTAGTTTTTCTCCAGGGATCTGGAAAAATGTTTGGCCTGCTTCATGTCCGCGGAAGCATAATTTTTTCGTCTGGTTGCTTTTGAAAAAGAAGTCTTTGACAGGTGATAATCTTCTTAATCTTGGGTTTTTTATCCCTTTCTACTATTGCTTTTGTTTGTCAGCCTTGGAGACTATCGACCATCTCTTGGTGGAATGTGGCTTTTTTCAGAAAACCTTGGGCTATGGTTCTTAATGGTGTTCAATTAACTTTACCTCTGCAATCCTTAGTAAAATATCTCTATTTAGCATGGGATGAACATCGTCCCTCAAAGAATAAAGCCACAGTTCTTCACAAGTTTTGGCATTCGATTCTGAAAATCAATCTATGGTCTTTATGGATATCTAGGAATAGCTATGTTTTTAACAATCAATGGCCGATTTTCAAATTTGTAGCTTCCAAGTCCTTGGCATTGATATTAGAGTCAATTGGATGCCCGTCATCTTCCTTGCCTTCCTATTTGCATTCGGTTTCCATTCCACAGTCTATGCGGATGCTCAAACCTGTCTCGGCCCCATCCTAGAGGATACATGGAAGTAAAGAGGATTTTAATTCATTATGGTTGAGCTCTCCTTGAGCTGTCATTTGTTTTTATGGTGCTAGTGGCATGGTTTTATCGCTAGATAGATTGTCCTCTTTTAGGTATTGTTTGGGGCTTGGCATCATGTCTAACAATCAAGTGGAATGTTACAGCTTGCTTATGGAATCCCAGCTAGCTAAGGAGAAAGGATTCATGTCGGTTCAAATTTATGGTGGTTCTGAGATTTTGATAAATGCTCTAAACTCTTCGGACAGTCTCAACAATTTTTCCTTGAATGTAATTTTTTAGACAATTAGGAGAAATTTGAAAGAATTTGCTAAGTTTGATGCATTCCACATCCTTCAGCATTTAAATAATTCCGCAGATGCTGTGGCAAATAAGGCATGCCTTCTTCCTCCAGGATTTTTTAGTATCAATGGGGAGCCTAGTTCTTTTCATCCAATTCTGTAATCATCCAGTTATCAATAGGATTTTTGGGTGATCCATTCCCTTTCTGAAATGTTTCTATTAGCCTCAAGATTTGTCAATTTTTCTATAAAAAAAAAGGTTGATTGGTTATTGCCAAAATATACCCGCATTCTTTCTCAATAAAACTATCCGTTTTTGTTAAAAAAAGATGGGTATCGAAATCTACTTTAAAATTTGAATTTTGAGAAAATGGAAAAAATGCAACATTTTAGGCCTTGGTTAGATGAATTTTGACTGAGGTCCAAAATGGCTCCCAATCCCCAAAAAATATACATGTAGGCTTATCTCTCAAATGGGTGTTTCAAATTTTAATTTCAAGAAAGTCATTTAAGGTGCATTTCTTAGAAATTGGTTTGACCAACCTTAACTAAAGACCGAAATAACTCAAAAGATCGCAAAAATATGTGTGCAAGCTTATCTCTTAAATGGGTATCTAAATCTAATTTTACCTTTGATTTCCAAGAAATTGGGAAAACATGTAACCTTTTATGCCTTGGTTTGACCAAGTTTGAGTAACGTCTAAAATAACTTGAAATCCCCTCTAATTTTGTAAGTATGGTTACAAGTTTCAAATCGGTACTTAAATTCTCATTTAAATTTCAATTATGAGAAAGTAAAAAAAATAGCATCTCTTAGACCTTTGCTTGACCAGCCTTGAATAATGACCAAAATAGCTTCAAACATCATGAAAGTTGGCATGCACTCTTATTACAAAAATGCGTAGATAAATCTATGATTAAATTTTAATTATGATGAATTGGTCAAAAGTGAAACTCCGTTGTGCAGTTTTACAAATATTGAGCTTAAAGGGGGTGAAAATATTTTTGAACGTCCCAAAGGTTCGCGTGTACACTTGTCTATCAAATCGGCATCCAAATCTATGATCAAATTTCAATTCTAAGAAACTGCTTAAAAGTGAAACTCTGTGGTGCGGTTTCACTAGGGTTAGGCTTAAAGGGGGTCAAAATAGCTTGAAACATTGTGAAAGTTGGCGTATGTGCTTGTTTATCGAATGAGCATCCAAATCTATGATAAAATTTCAATTAAGAGAAGTTGGTCAAATATGAAACTCCATCATGCGGTTTTGTTAGGGTTTCGCTTAAACAAGTGGAAAATAGCTCTAAACATTGTCAAAGTTGGTGTGCACTATTATCTTCCAAACGCGCATCTAAATCTATGATCAAATTTTAATTGCACTTAATTGGTCAAAAGTGAGACTCCGTCATGCGGTTTCTCCAAGGTTGGGGTTAAAGGGGGTGAAAATAGCTCTAAACGTCACGAAACTTGGATTGCATGCTTGTCTATCAAATAGGAATCCAAATCTATGATCAAATTTCAATTCCGATAAATTGGTCAGAAGTGAAACTCCGTCGTTTCTTTTCTATAGAGTTGGGCTTAAAGGGGGTCCAAATAGATCGAAACATTACAAAAGTTGGTGTGCACGTATATCAAATGGGCATCCAAATCTATGATCGAACTTCAATTCATAGAATTTGGTCAAAAGTGAAACTCCGTCATGTGGTTTCACCAGGGTTGGGGTTAAAGGGGGTCAAAATAGCTTAGAATGTTGTGAAAGTTGGCGTGTGTGCTTGTTTATCCAATGGGCATCCAAATCTATGATTATGAGAAGTTGGTCAAAAGTGAAACTCCATGGAGCGAATTTTTTAGGGTTTGGATTAAAGGAGACGAAAATAGTTCTGAACATCATGAAAGTTAGCATGCACTCTTATCTACCAAATGCCCAGATAAATCTACGATCAAATTTTAATTCTGAGAAGTTGGTCAAAAGTAAAACTCCGATGTGCAGTTTTGCTAAGGTTTGGATTAAAGGGGGTGAAAATATTTCAAAACGTTGGTAAATTTCCCATGCATGCTTGTCTATTAAATGGAGTGAAAATAGTTTGGAACGTCATGAAATTTGTAGTACTCACTTCTTTATTTAAATGGGTACCTAAATCCACTTTCAAATTTCAATTTTCAAAAAGTAAAAGAAGGTGCATCTTTTCAACCTTGAATTGACGATTCTTGAATGAGGGCCAACATAGCTTCAAATCTTATAAAAATAGGTGTCCATGCCTATCTTTGAAATGGGTATCCAAATCTACTATAAAATTTGAATTTTGAAATATTGGAAAAAATGTAACGTTTAGGCCTTGGTTTGATAAGGTTTGACCGAATTACAAAATGGCTCACAATCCGCAAAATATCTACATGTAGGATTATATCTCAAATGGGTAACTAAATACAGTTCCAAATTTCAATTTCAAGAAAGTAAAGAAAAGTGCATTCCTTAGAACATGGTTTGACCAACCTTATCTAAATCTAGTTTTACTTTTGATTTCTAAGAAATTAGAAACAAGTGCAACCTTTTAAGCCTTGGTTTGACCAAGTTTGACTAAGTTGCAAAATAGCTCAAAATCCTCTGAACATTTGTAGCCATGGTTATCTCGCAAATGGGTACCTAAATTCTCTTTAAACTTTCAATTATGAGAAAGTAAAAAAAATAGCATCTCTTAGACCTTTGCTTAACCAAACTTGAATAACGACCAAAATAGCTCCGAACATCATGAAAGTTGGCATGTGCCTTATCTACTAAATGTGTAGATAAATCTACAACCAATTTTAATTCTGAGAAATTGGTCAAGAGTGAAACTCCGTTGTGCGATTTTGCTAAGGTTGGGCTTAAAGGGGGCGAAAATTATTTTGGAATGTCACTAAAGTTCGCAAGCATGCTTGAATATTAAATGGGCATCCAAATCTATCATCAAACTTCAATTCTAAGAAAATACTCAAAAGTGAAACTCGATCTTGTGGTTTCGTTAGGGTTGGGCTTAGAGGGGGTCAAAATAGATCGAAACATTGTGAAAGTTTTTGTGCATGCTTGTTTATCTAATGGGAATCTAAATCTATGATCAAGTTTCAATTTTGAGAAGTTGGTCAAAAGTTAATCTCCATCATGTGGTTTTGTTAGGGTTTGGATTAAAGGAGCAGAAAATAAAACTAAACATCATGAAAGTTGAAGTGCACACTTGTCTATCAAATGGGAATCCAAATCTGCGATCAAATTTCAATTCGGAGAAATTAGTCAAAAGTGAAACTCTGCCATGCATTTTCGCTAGAGTTGGGCTTAAAGGGGGTCCAAATAGCTCGAAACATTGCAAAAGTTGGTGTGCACACTTGTATATAAAATGGGCATCTAAATCTATGATCCAATTTCAATTATGAGCATTTGGTGAAAAGTGAAACTCCATAATGTGGTTTCGCTAAGGTTACGCTTAAAGGAGGGGAAAATAGCTCCGAACATAACAAAATTTGGCATGCACTCTTATATACCAAATGGGCATCTAAATCAACAATCAAATTCTAATTTCAAGAAATTGGTCAAAAGTTAAACTTCGTCGTGTGCTTTCACGAAGGTTGCACTTAAATGGGGTGAAAATAGCTCAGAGCTTCGCGAAACTTGGTGTGCACGCTTGTTTATTGAAATGGGTACTTGAATCCACTTTCAAATTTCAATTTTGAAAAAGTTGACAAAATTGCATCTTTTCAACCTTGGTTTGACCATCCTTGAATGAGCACCAAAATAACTCCAAATCTCATAAAAATAGGTGTCCAATCATTAAAATGGGTATCTAAATCTCTTTTAAAATTTGAATTTTGAGAAGTTCAAAAAAAGGCAATGCTTTAGGCCTTGGTTTGACGAAGTTTGATCGAGGTCCAAAATGGCTCGCAATCCCCAAAAAATCTACATGTAGGCTTATCTCTCAAATGGGTACCTAAATACAATTTCAAATTCCAATTTCGAGAAAGTCAAGAAAAGTGCATTTCTTAGAACTTGGTTTGACCAACCTTAACTAAGGGCCGAAATAACTCGAAATCTCACAAAAATATGTTTGCACGCTAATCTCTTAAATGTGTATCTAAATCTATGTTTACATCTGATTTCTAAGAAATTGGAAAAAAGTGCAATCTTTTAGCCCTTAGTTTGACCAATTTTGACTAAGGTCCAAAATAGTTCAAAATCCCCTGAAAGTTTGTATGCATGGTTATCTCTCAAATGGGTACCTAAATTCTCTTTCAAATTTCACTTACGAGAAAGTCAAAAAAATAACTTCTCTTAGACCTTGCTTGACCAACCTTGAATAACGACCAAAATAGCTCCAAACATCATGAAAGTTGGCATGCACTCTTATCTACCAAATGCGCAGATGAATCTACAATCAAATTTCAATTCTAAGAAATTGGTCCAAAGTGAAACTCTATTGTGCGGTTTTTCTAAGGTTGGGATTAAAGCGGGTGAAAATATTTTGAAACGTCGCAAATGTTCGCGTGCACGCTTTCCTATCAAATGGGCATCCTAATCTATGATAAAATTTCAATTCTAAGAAACTACTTAAAAGTGAAACTTTGTCGTGTGGTTTTGCTAGGGTTTGGCTTAAAGGGGGTAAAAATAGCTCGAATCATCACGAAAGTTGGTGTTCAGGATTGTTCATGCTTTTTTATGCAATGGGCATCCAAATCTACAACCAAGTCTCAATTCTGAGAAGTTGGTCAAAAGTGAAACTCCATCATGCGATTTTTTTATGGTTTGGATTAAAGGAGATGAAAATAGCTCTGAACTTCGTGAAAGTTGGCGTGTACTTTTATCTTCCAAATGCACATCTAAATCTATAATCAAATTTAATTCTGAGAAATTGGTTAAAAGTGAAACTTCGTCGTGCAGTTTCACCAAGGTTGGGGTTAAAGGGAGTGAAAGTAGCTCGAACATCCTGAAATTTGAAGTGCACGATTATCTATCAAATGGGCATCCAAATCTATGATCAAATTTTGATTCCAAGAAATTGGACAGAAGTAAAACTTTGTCGTGCATTTTCACTAGAGTTGGGCTTAAAGGATGTCCAAATAGCTTGGAACATTACAAAAATTGGCATCCAAATCTATGATCAAGTTTTAATTCCGAGAATTTGTTCAAAAGTGAAACTCCATCATGGATTTCACCAAAGTTTTGCTTAAGTGAGCGAAAATAACTCTAAAGATCATGAAATTTGGCATACACTCTTATCTACCGAATGGGCATCTAAATCTATCATGTGAAACTTCAAAAGTGAAACTCCATCATGTGGTTTCACTAAAATTTGGCTTAAAGGAGGGGAAAATAGCTCTAAACATCATGGAATTTGGCATGCAATCTTACCTACCAAATGGGCATCTAAATCTACGATCAAATTTTAAATCTGAGAAATTGATCAAAAGTGAAACTTCGTCATGTGGTTTTGCTAGGATTGCACCTAACAGGAGTGAAAATAGCTTAGAATGTTGCAAAAGTTGGCATGCATACTTGCTTATTGAAATGTTTACCTAAATCCGCTTTCAAATTTCAATTATGAAAAAGTCGACAAAAGTGCATCGATTCAACCTTGGTTTGACCATCTTTGATTAAGGGCCAAAATAGCTCCAAATCTCATAAAAATAGGTGTCCATGCCTATCTTTGAAATGGATATCTAAATCTACTTTAAAATTTGAATTTTGTGAAATTGGGAAAAATGCAACTTTTTAGGCCTTGGTTTGATTAAGTTTGACCGAGGTCCAAAATGGCTCACAATCCCAAAAAAATATACATGTATCCTTATCTCTCAAATGGGTACCTAAATATAGTTTCTAAGAGATTGGGAAAAATTGCAACCTTTAGGCCTTGGTTTGACCAAGTTTGACTAAGGTCCAAAATAACTCGTGAAAGTCTGCATGCACTCTTATCTACCAAATGCGCACATAAATCGACGATCTAATTTTAGTTCTGAGAAATTGGTAAAAAACAAAACTCCGTTGTGCGATTTTTCCAAGGTTGGGATTAAAGGGGGTGAAAATATTTCAAAACGTTGTGAAAGTTCGCATGCACACTTATCTATCAAATGGGCATCTAAATCTCTCATCAAATTTCAATTCTAAGAAACTGCTCAAAAGTGAAACTTTGTCATGTGGTTTCACTAGGGTTGGGATTAAAGGGGGTCAAAATAGCTTGGAACGTTGCAAACTATGGCATGCATGCTTGTTTACCCAATGGGAATCCAAATCTATGATCAAGTTTCAATTATGAGAAGTTGGTCAAAAGTGAAATTCCATCATGTGGTTTTGTAAGCGTTTGGCTTAAAGGAGTCGAAAATAGCTTTGAACACCATGAACGTTGATGTGCACTCTTATCTTCCAAATGTGCATATAAATCTATCATAGAATTTTAATTTAGAGATTGGTCAAAAGTGAGAATCCGTCGCGCGATTTCGCCAAGGTTAGGGTTTAAGGCGGTGAAAATAGCTCACAACGTCGCGAAAGGTCCATGCCTTTCTTTGAAATGGGCTTCCAAAATCTATGATGAAATTTCAATTTCGAGGGGAAAATAGCTCTGAACATCATGAAATTTGGCATGCACTCTTATCTACCCAATGGGCATAAAATCTACTTTGCCGGCCGCTTTCGGTACGGTTGCAGTTAAAGGGATTGAAAATAGCTCTGAACATCGCAAAAGTAGGCATGCATGCTTGTTTATTGAAATGGGTAACTAAATCCACTTTTTAAATTCAATTCTTAAAAACTAGGCCAAAGTGCATCTTTTCAACCTTGGTTTGACCATCCTTGAATGAGGGCCAAAATAGCTCCAAATCTCATAAAAATAGTTTTCCATGCCTATCTTTGAAATGGGTATCTAAATCTGCTTTAAATTTTGAATTTTGAGAAATTGGAAAAAATGCAACGTTTTAGGCCTTGGTTTGCTAAAGATTGACCAAGGGCCAAAATTTCTTGCAATCCCCAAAAAAACTACATGTAGGCTTCTGTCTCAAATGGGTACCTAAATACAGTTTCAAATTTCAATTTCGAGAAAGTCAAGAAAAGTGCATTTCTTAGAACTTGGTTTAACAAACCTTATCTAAGGGCCGAAGTAACTCGAAATCTCACAAAAATATGTCTGCACGGTTATCTCTTAAATGGGTATCTAAATCTAGTTTATAGTTGATTTCTAAGAAATTGGAAAAAACTGCAACCTTTTAGGCCTTGGTTTGACCAAGTTTGACTAAGGTCCAAAATAGCTAGAAATCCCCTGAAAGTGTGTATGCATGGTTATCTCTCAAATGGGTACCTAAATTCTCTTTCAAATTTCAATTACAAGAAAGTCAGAAAAATAGCATCTCTTAGAGCTTTGCTTAACCAAACTTGAATAACGACCAAAATAGCTCCAAACATCATCAAATTTGGCGTGCACCTCATCTACTAAATGTGTAGATAAATCTACGATCAATTTTTTATTCTGAGAAATTGGTCAAATGTGAAACTCTGTTATGTGATTTTGCTAAGGTTGGGCTTAAAGGGGGTGAAAATATTTGGAAAAAATGCAACGTTTTAGGCTTGGTTAGACGAAGTTTGACCGAGGTCTGAAATGCCTCGCAATTCCTAGAAAATCTACATGTAGGTTTATCTCTCAAATGGGTACCTAAGTACAGTTTCAAATTTCAATTTTGAGAAAGTCAAGAAAAGTGCATTTCTTAGAACTTGGTTTGACCAACCTTAACTACGAGCCAAAATACTTCGAAATCTCGCAAAAATATGTGTGCCCACGTATCTCTTAAATGGGTATCTAAATCTACTTTTACATTTGATTTCTAAGAAATTCGAAAAAAGTAAAACTTTTAGGCCTTGGTTTGACCAAGTTTGACTAAGGTCCAAAATAGCTTGAAATCCCTTGAAAGTTTGTATGCATGGTTGTCTATCAAATGGGTACCTAAATTCTCTTTTAAATTTCAATTACGAGAAAGTAAAAAAAAACATCTCTTAGACATTTATTTGTCAAACCTTGAATAACGACCAAAATAGCTCCAAACATTGTGAAAGTTGGCATGCAGCCTTATCTAACAAATGCATAGATAAATATACGATCAAATATTAATTATGAGAAATTGGTCAAAACTGAAACTTCGTTGTGCAGTTTTACTAAGGTTGGGATTAAAGGGGGTGAAAATATTGAGGAAAATCTCGAAGGTTCACGTGCACGCTTGTCTATAAAATGGGCATCCAGATCTATGATCAAAATTCAATGTTAAGAAACTGCTCAAAAGTGAAACTTCATTGTCCGGTTTCACAAGCGTTGGGATTAAAGGGGGTCAAAATAACTTGGAACATTACGAACGTTGGTGTGCATGCTTGTTTATCCAATGGGCATCCAAATCTATGATCAAGTTTCAATTCTGAGAAGTTGGTAAAAGTGAAACTCTGTCATGCGCTTTTGTTAGGTTTGGCTTAATGGAGCCGAAAATATATCTGAACATCATGAAAGTTGGCATGCACTCTTATCTTCCAAATGCGCATCTAAACCTATGATCTGTTAAATTTCCATATGCTTAGCTAAGACATTAGTATTTGATTTCATAACAAAAGCATATAAACAGGATCACTGAAAGATAGACAAGCACAACCATACAAAAGGAACACAAAGATTTATCCTGGGAAAACCCTAAAGGGAAAAACCCAGCAAAATCTTCCTCAATATAGATGCCCCAAAAAGATAAAAGATAAAACCAGCAAGGAGATCAAAACCTGATCCTCCTCCTTCTCCATCTACTTCTCTTCTCCACTAATGCACTACACAAGTGAGAGTGTGTGTCACTAATGCGGAGCACTACACCTCTATTTATATTCATCCGTTCACTTAAGTTAACTCATTTGACATGTAGGCTCGAGTTAAATCATGTAGGCTTGAGTTACACATGTAGGCTCAAGTAACCACACTGGGGTGCTAATGACCCACCTTTACAATTAGAGGGGACTACCTCATGACTCTTATTAGATCTTCCGATTAGGAGCATCGGGGTACAATGTAATACAAGTGGTTCTCCCGATAGGACCATCGGGGACCACAAAAAGATACATATAGAATATTCTTCGAAGTTACAATATTTCAACACTCCCCCTTAACGAGAAGGGTATTCTACAGCAACATCAACAACAACAAGAGTAGAGATAGGGCACATCATCAGCATCAGCAAGGTAACACATATATAAATCATTGGAAGCTTTTCAACATCATGTAGTCTTCATCTTCAATCATCAGCAACATCTTCAGTATTTGATCCGCAACATCTTCAACATTTTGATCTTTCAATTAGCAACAAAATATTCAGCACTTGGACCTTTCGATCAGAAACATCTTCAGCACTTTGACTGTTCGATCAGCAACAACATCTTCAGCATTTTGACCTTTCGATCAGCAACATCTTCAGCACTTTGACTTTTCGATCAGAAACAACATCTTCAGTATTTTGTCCTTTCGATCAGCAACATTTTCAGCATTTTGACTTTTCGATCAGCAACAACATCTTTAGCACCTTGACCTTTCGATCAGCAGCAAAATCTTCACTACTTTGATCTCTTGAT
>LPNX010215926.1:138223-194148 GCA_001517045.1 Pseudotsuga menziesii | reverse complement strand
TCCTACAATTCAAATGCACCAGTTGCATGGTTAGAACTATTTCATAAAACATATGCATAACGACAAATTCTTATGCATCATGCAACTGTTTAGTCAATATAGCATTCATCCATATCTCACATAAACTTTCTATATGCCTTCCATCTCCACCACGACATTATTGAGATTGTGCACTAATCCAATATGTCAGTAAAGAGGTTTGATAAGTAGCAATGGAGAGTTGTATAGCACCATGAGGTACTTACACATCACATGCATATTAGTAGTATACAGTCATTAATGCAAACAATCTATCATGCATAACACATCAACTGAATATAATCAAATGCATAACAAAACAATATCATTAAATGACAATTGAATACTTATGTTTTGTTTGTTTCATGGGTAGACTCCTTCTTGATCATTCTGCTTCATCATCTTCTTCATTCATGAAATCATCATTTATTATCCAGATGATAAGATGGATAAGAGGTTCTTTAAGAATTGAGTTCTTCATATTCCTCATCGCTTGAGGGGTCTTCTTTGAATGGTGAGAGCTTGATCTTCAATTGCTTCCATCGAGCTTCTTCTTATTCCCAAAGTCTGTTGAAAGTAATTACTTCCTTCTGGCACACATTCTTTGCATGAATGAATCCCATGATCCTGGGAGGCCATTCAAGGTGGCTATCACCATTTATGCATTCTGGATCTTCACATTCTTCAACTGTTTTCTCAAATCCATATTCTAATTTAAGTTCTTATCTTCAAATATCTTAGTCAAGGAATCAAACATCTTCAGTGTCTTTGGGGAGACACTTGTGGTACAAGTTGATTCATGACTGAATCAACAATGATATTCTTGGCCTTGACCAAGTTCTTCTTGTGTAAGGCTTCTAGCCTCATCTCCCTCTGGAATTGGAACCTCTATACTCATGTAGGTGTGCAAACCATTTTATTCAAAGAGATCATATACTTCTAGGCTTGGAATTTTTCAAATTCACCCAGCTTATCATCAAGCTGATGTGATAGATCACTTTGAAATGAGAACCTCAAATGAAAATAGCAAAGGATTAGATCTTACTTATTTGAGGTGTCCGTCTTGGTTCCGAAGCTCGCTGATCTAGGGTTTGTCACATAAACCCTAATTTAAAAAACTTGGAATATTTCTGATCTAGGGTTTGTCTGAAGCTCGCTGATCTAGGGTTTGTCTGATATTCGGACCATCGAAATTAATGTCTGTTCCCTTTCTGGAACATCTTCAAGAATTCCATTTGGACCTCTGTAGCCCAAGATATTGCAATTATCCCCAGGTGTCCTGTTTAGGGATGAATTATGGAAGAGGCTGGAACCCTAACTTGGAGAGAACATATCTCCTGGAATACAGAGAATCTGAGGAAAAATTTGGACACCGTGTTCATCTGGAGTTTATCTTCGGCCCTTGCCATTTTTAGCTCCTGATCCTTCACCAATCTTGGAATATAGCGAATGTACCAAAACATAGCAGTTTTAGTATTTAGGGTTTTTCTAGCTCGGGGTCAAACTAGGGTTTGACTTTCCCAGAGTTTCACCCAACAAAATTTCTTGATATAGGTCCCTAACCTTCGGTTTTTATGAGGATAACAATCCTATGCTGGTCTTACTCAAAAATTCCTCTTCTGTAGAAAGCCCTAATTTCCACATCGAAAACTGAAAAATGCTCGGAATCGAATTCCGCTTCGACAGAAAGATGCGCCCTTCAATGGAGAGTCATCCTATCATAATTTTGCCGATGGATTGTGGGGAGAGACCCAAAAATTAAGAATCCCTAGCTTCTAAAGCTGCACAATGTCTTCTTCTCAGGTTATCTCTGATACCATGTTAAATTTCCATATGCTTAGCTAAGACATTAGTATTTTATTTCATAACAAAAGCATATAAACAGGATCACTGAAAGATAGACAAGCACAACCATACAAAAGGAACACAAAGATTTATCCTGGGAAAACCCTAAAGGGAAAAACCCAGCAAAAGCTTCCTCAATATAGATGCCCCAAAACAATGAAAGATAAAACCAACAAGGAGATCAAAGCCTGATCCTCCTCCTTCTCCATCTACTTCTCTTCTCCACTAATGCGCTACACAAGTGAGAGTGTGTGTCACTAATGAGGAGCACTACACCTCTATTTATATTCATCCGTTCACTTAAGTTAACTCATTTTATATGTAGGCTCGAGTTACACATATAGGCTCAAGTAACCACATTGGGGTGCTAATGACCCACCTTTACAATTAGAGGGGACTACCTCATGACTCTTATTAGATCTTGCAATTAGGAGCATCGGGGTACAATGTAATACAAGTGGTTCTCCCGGTAGGACCATCGAGGACTACAAAAAGATACATATAGAATATTCTTTGAAGTTACAATATTTCAACATGATCAAATTCTAGTTCCAACAAATTGGTCAAAATTAAGAGTCTGTCGTGTGGTTTCACCAAGGTTGGGGTTAAAGTGGGTGAAAATAGCTCAGAAAATCATGAAATTTGGAGTGCATGCTTTTCTATTAAATGGGAATCCAAATCTGTGATCAAATTTTAATTATGAGAAATTGGTCATAAGTGAAACTCTGTAGTGCATTTTCATTAGAGTTGGGCTTAAAGGGGGTCCAAATAGCTCGAAACATTACAAAAGTTGGCATTCACGTTTGGATATCAAACGGGCATCCAAATCTATGATCAAATTTCTATTCCAAGAATTTGGTCAAAAGTAACACCCATGATGCGCTTTCGCTAAGGTTTGGCTTAAAGGAGGGGAAAATAGATCTAAATATCACAAAATTTGGCATGCACTCTTATCTACCAAATGGGCACCTAAACCTATGATGCTTAATGGGGTGAAAATATTTCAGAACATCACAAAATTTTGCATGCACGCTTGCCTATCAAATCGACATCCAAATATATGATCAAATTGCAATTCTAAGAAACTACTCAAAAGTGAAACTTCATCGTGCGGTTTCGCGGTTGGGCTTAAATGGGGTCAAAATAATAGCTCAGAACATTCTGAAAGTTTTTGTGCATGCTTGTTTATCCAATGGGAATCCAAATCTATAATCAAGTTTCAATTCCTAGAAGTTGGACAAAACCGAATACCATCGTAGGGTTTTGTTAGGGTTTGGCTTAAAGGAGTCGGAAATAGCTCAAAACATCGTGAAAATTGGCATGCACTATTATCTTCCAAATATGCATCTAAATCTTCGATAAAATTTTAATTCTGAGAAATTGGTCAAAAG
Organism: Pseudotsuga menziesii; assembly: GCA_001517045.1. Taxonomy (NCBI): domain Eukaryota; kingdom Viridiplantae; phylum Streptophyta; class Pinopsida; order Pinales; family Pinaceae; genus Pseudotsuga; species Pseudotsuga menziesii. The sequence continues at coordinate 190,894 of LPNX010215926.1, read as the reverse complement.
TGAGACTCCATCATGAGGTTTCGTCAAGGTTGGGGTTAAAGGGGGTGAAAATAGCTCAGAACGTTGCAAAAGTTTGGGTGCAAACTTGTCTATCAAATGGGCATCCAAATATATGATCAAATTTTTAGTTCCAAGAAATTGGTCAGAAGTGAAACTTTGTCGTGCATTTTCTCTAGAGTTGGGATTAAAGGAGGGGAAAATAGATCTAAACATTACGAAATTTGGCATGTACTCTTATCTACCAAATGGGCATCTAAATCTATGATCAAATTTTAATTCTAAGAAATTGGTCAAAATTCAAACTTCTTCGTTCACTTTCCCTAAGGTTGCACTTAGAGGGAGTGAAAATAGCTCTCAAATGGGTAGCTAAATATAGTTTCAAATTTCAATTTCAAGAAAGTCAATAAAAGTGCATTTCTTAGAACTTGGTTTGACCAACTTTAACGAAGGGTTGAAATAACTCGAAATCTCACAAAAATATGTGTGCACGCTTATGTCTTAAATGGGTATCTAAATATACTTTTCCATTAGATTTCTAAGAAATCGAAAAAAAGTGAAACCTTTTAGCCTTGGTTTTACCAAGTTTGTCTAAGGTCCAAAATAGCTTGAAATTCACAGAAAGTTTGTATGCATCGTTATCTCTCAAATGGGTACGTAAATTCTCTTTCAAATTTCAATTACGAGAAAGTAAAAAAAATAACATCTCTTAGACCTGTGCTTGACTATCCTTGAATAACGACCAAAATAGCTCCAAACATCGTGAAATTTGGCATGCACTCTTATCTACCAAATGCATAGATAAATCTGCAATCAAATTTTAATTTTGAGAAATTGTTCAAAGGTGAAACTTCGTTGTGTGGTTTTGCTAAGGTTGGGCTTAAAGGGGGTCAAAATATTTCGGAATGTCGTGAAAGTTTGCGTGCTCAAAAGTGAAACTCTGTCTTGCAGTTTCACTAGGGTTTTGTTAAAGGGAGTCAAAATAGTATTTCAAAATGTTGCAAAAGTTGACGTGCATGCTTGTTTATCCAATGCAAATCCAAATCTATGATCAAGTTCCAATTCTGAAAAGTTGGTCAAAAGTGAAACTCCATCATGGGGTTTTGTTAGGGTTTGGATTAAAGGAGCCAAAAAATAGCTCTAATCATCATGAAAGTTGGCGTGCACTCTTATCTACCAAATGCGTAGATAAATCTATGATCAAGTGAAAATAGTAGGGCACGTTGTGAAAGTTGGAGTGCACTCTTGTCTATCAAATGGGCATCCAAATCTATGATCAAACTTCAATTCTGAGAAATTGGTCAGAAGTGAAACTCCATCATGCGGTTTCGCTAAGGTTCATCTTAAAGGAGGGGAAAATATCTTTGAACATCAAGAAATTTGGCATGCACTATTATCTACGAAGCAGGCATCTAAATCTATGATCAAATTCTAATTCTGAGAAATTGGCCATGTCATGCGCTTTCGTTAAGGTTGTAATTAAAGGGAGTGAAAATAGCTCGAAATGTCGTGAAAGTTCACGTGCACACTTGCTTATTGAAATGGGTACCTAAATCCACTTTCATATTTCAATTCTAAATCTCATCAAATTAGATGTCCATGCCTATCTTTTAAATGGGTATCTAATCTACTTTAAAATTTGAATTTTGAGAAGATGGAAAAAATGTAATGTTGTAGGCCTTGGTTTGACGAAGTTTGACTGAGGTCCAAAATGGCTCACAATCCCCAAAAATTCTACACATAGGCTTATCTCTCAAATGGGAACCTAAATACAGTTTCAAATTTCAATTTCGATAAATTAAAAAAAAGTGCATTTCTTAGAACTTGGTTTGACCAACCTTAACTAAGGGCTAAAATAACTCGAAATATCACAAAAATATGTGTACACTCTTATATCTTAAATGTGTATCTAAATATACTTTTACATTTGATTTGTAAGAAATTAGAAAAAAGTGCAACCTTTTATGCCTTGGTTTGACCAAGTTTGACTAAGGTCCAAAATAGCTCGAAATCCCCTGAAAGTTTCTATACATGGTTATCTCTCAAATGGGTACCTAAATTCTCTTTCAAATTTCAATTACAAGAAAGTTGAAAAAATAACATCTCTTAGAAATTTACTTGACCAACCTTGAATAATGACCAAAATAGCTCCGAACATCGTGAAAGTTGGCATGCACTCTTATATAACAAATGCATAGATAAATCTATGATCAAATTTTAGTTCTGACAAATTGGTCAAAAGTGAAACTCTGTTGTGCGGTTTTGCTAACGTTGGGCTTATAGGGGGTGACAATATTTAGGAACAACTCACATATTCACATGCACGCTTGTCTATCAAATGGGCATCCAAACCTACGATCAAATTTCAATTCTAAGAAACTGCTCAAAATTGAAACTTCATTGTACGGTTTCGCTAGGGTTGGGATTTAAGGAGGTCAAAATAGCTCAAAACATTATTAAAGTTAGAGTGAATGCTTGTTTATCCAATTGCCATCCAAATCAATTATCAAGTTTCAATTCTGAGAAGTTGATCAAAAGTGAAACTCCATCATGCGGTTTTGTTATGATTTGGCTTAAAGGAGCTGAAAATAGCTCTGCAAATCGTGAAATTTGATGTGCACTCCTATCTTACAAATTTGCATCTAAATATATGATCAAATTTTAATTTCGAGAAATTGGTCAAAAGTGAGACTCCGTCGTGTGGTTTCACCAAGGTTGGGGTTCAAGTCGATGAATATAGCTCGGAACGCTGTGAAAATTAAAGCGTACGCTTGTCTATCAAATGGGCATCCAACTCTATGATCAAATTTCAATTCCCAGAAATTGGTCAGAAGTGAAACACCGTCGTGCATTTTCACTAGACTTGGGCTTAAATGGGGCCCAAATAGCTCGAAACATTGCAAAAGCTGGAATCCACACTTGTATATCAAATGAGCATCAAAATCTATGATCAAATTTCATTTCTAATAATTTGGTCAATAGGGAAACTCCATCATACGATTTCGATAAGGTTTGGCTTAAAGGAGGGGAAAATATATCTGAACATCATGAAAGTTGGCATGCACTCTTATCTACCCACCTTAGATTCAGATTTAGAATGAGCATCTAAATCTACGATCAAATTTTAATTCATAGAAATTGTTCAAAAGTGAAACTTAGTCATGCACTTTCGCTAAGGTTGCATTTAAAGGGTGTGAAAATAGCTCGGAATGTCACGAAAGTTCGTGTGCATGATTGTTTATTGAAATGGGTACCTAAATCCACTTTCAAATTTCAATTCTTAAAAGGTCGACAAACATGCATCTTTTCAACCTTGGTTTGACCATACTTGAATGACGGCCAAAATAGCTCCAAATCTCATTAAAATAGATGTCCATGCCTATCTTTGAAATGGGTATCTAAATCTACTTTAAAATTTGAATTTTGAGAAATTAGAAAAAAGCAACGTTTTAGGCCTTGGTTTGATGAAGCTTGACCGAGGTCGAAAATGGCTCCCAATCCCCAAAAAATGTACATGTAGGCTTATCTCTTAGATGGGTACCTAAATATAGTTTCAAATTTCAATTTCAAGAAAGTAAAGGCTGAAATAATTTGAAATCTCACAAAAATATGTGTGAACGCTTATCTCTTAAATGGGTATCTATATCTACTTTAAAAATTGATTTCTAATAAATTGGAAGAAAGTGCAACCTTATAGGCCTTGGTTTGACCAAGTTTGACTAAGGTCCAAAATAGCTTGAAATCCTCTTGAGGTTTGTATGTATGGTTATCTCTCAAATGGTACCAAAATTTTCTTTCCAAATTAAATTACGAGAAAGTTGAAAAAATAGCATCTCTTAGACCTTTGCTTGAACATCCTTGAACAACGACCAAATAGATTCAAACATCGTGAAAGTTGGCATGCACTCTTATCTACCAAAATGAACAGATAAATCTACGATCAAATTTTAATTTTAAGAAATTGGTCAAAAGTGAAACTTCATTGTGAGGTTTTGCTAAGGTTGGGCTTAAAGGGGGTGAAAAGTGAAACTCCATCATTTCGATAAATTTGTCAGAAGTGAAACTATGTCGTGCATTTTTGCTAGAGTTGGTCTTAAAGAGGGTCCAAATAGCTCAGAACATTACAAACGTTGGCATGCATGCTTGTATATCAAACGGGCCTCAAAATTTATGATCAAATTTCAATTACAAGAATTTGGTCAAAAGTGAAACTCCACCATGCAATTTTGCTAAGGTTTGTCTTAAAGGAGGGGAAAATAGCTCTGGGCATCATGAAATTCGGCTTGCACTCTTATCTACTAAATGATAATCTAAATATACAATCAAATTTTAATTCTAAGAAATTGGTCAAAAGTGAAACTTCGTCGTGCGCTCTGACTAAAGTTGCACTTAAAGGGAGTGAAAATAGCTCAAAACATCGCGAAAGTAATGGGTACCTAAATTCACTTTCAAATTTCAATTCTGAAAAAGTCAACAAAAATGCATCTTTTTAACCTTTGTTTGACCATCTTTGAATGATGGTCAAAATAACTCCAAATCTCATAAAAATAGTTGTCCATGCCAATATTTTAGGAATGCAACATTTTAGGCCTTGGTTGGATGAAGTTTGACCGAGGTCCAAAATGGCTCGTAATCCATAAAAAATCTACATGTAGGCTTATCTCTCAAATGGGTATGTAAATACAGTTTCAAATTTCCATTTTGAGAAATTCAAGAAAAGTGCTTTTCTTAGAACTTGGTTTGACCAACCTTAACTAGGGCCGAAATAACTCAAAATATCGAAAAATATGTGTGCATGCTTATCTTTTAAATGGGTATCTAAATCTACTTTTACATTTGATTTCTAAGAAATTGGAAAACAGTGCAACGTTTTAGGCCTTGGTTTAAACAAGTCTGACTAAGGTCCAAAATAGCTCCAAATCTCCTGAAAGTTTGTATGCATGGTTATCTCTCAAATGGGTACCTAAATTCTCTTTCAAATTTCAATTGCGAGAGAGTAAAAAAAATATCATCTCTTAGGCCATTGCTTGACCAAAATTGAATAGCGACCAAAATAGCTTCGAACATCATGAAAGTTGGCGTGCACTCTTATATAACAAATGCACAAATAAATCTATAATCAAATTTTAGTTCTGAGAAATTGGTCAAAAGTAAAACTCTGTTGTGCAGTTTTGCTAAGGTTAGGCTTACATAGGGGGACAATAGTTAGGAATGTCTCAAACGTTCACGTGCATGCTTTTCTATCAAATGGGCATTCAGATCTATTATCAAATTTCAATTCAGGTTTCTCTATCAAATGGTCAAAAGTGAAACTTCATTGTAAGGTTTCTCTAGGGTTGGGCTTAAAGGAGGTCAAAATAGCTTGAAATGTTGTGAATGTTAGTGAGAATGCTTGTTTATCCAATGGGCATCCAAATCTATTATCAAGTTTCAATTCTGAGAAGCTGGTCAAAAGTGAAACTCTATCGTGTGATTTTATTAGGGTTTGGCTTGAAGGAGTCAAAAATAGCTCTGAACATCGTGAAAATTGGTGTGCACTCCTATCTTCCAAATTCACATCTAAATCTATGATCAAATTTTATTTCTAAGAAATTGGTCAAAAGTGAGACTTTGTTGTGTGGTTTCACCAAGGTTGGGGTTAAAGTGGGTGAAGATAGCTCGGAACATTGCGAAAGTTGAAGTGTACGCTTGTCTATCAAATGGGCATCCAAATCTATGATCAAATTTCAATTATGAGAAATTGGTCAGAAGTTAGTCTCCATCGTGCATTTTCACTAGACTTGGGCTTAAAGGGGGTCCAAATAGCTCTAAACATTGCAAAAGTTAACATGCACAATTGTATATCATATGTGCATCCAAATCAATGATCAAATTTTAATTCGTGAACTTGTTCAAAAGGAAAACTCCATCATACAGTTTCGCTAAGGTTTGTCTTAAAGGAGAGGAAAATAACTCTGAACATCATGAAATTTGGCATGCACTATTATCTACCAAGTGGGAATCTAAATCTACGATCAAATTTTAATTCTGAGAAATTAGCCAAAAAGTGAAACTTTGCCCTGCGCTTTAAGGCTACACTTAAAGGGAGTCAAAATAGCTCGGAACATGGTGAAAGTTGGTGTGCACACTTGTTTATTGAAATGGGTACCTAAATCGACTTTCAAATTTCAATTCTGAAAAACTCGACAAAAGTGCATCTTTTCAACCTTGGTTTGACCATCCTTGAATGAGGCCCAAAATAGATCCAAATCTCATAAAAATAGGTGTCCATGCCTATCTTTTAAATGGGTATCTAATCTACTTTAATATTTGAATTTTGAGAAGCTGGAAAAAATTTAATGTTTTAGGCCTTGGTTTGACGAAGTTTGACCGAGGTCCAAAAGGGCTCGTAATCCCTAAAAAAATATACATGTAGGCTTATCTCTCAAATGGGAACCTAAATACAGTTTCAAATTTCAATTTCGAGAATGTAAAAAAAGTGCATTTCTTAGAACTTGGTTTGACCAACCTTAAATAATGGCCGAAATAACTCGAAATCTCGCAAAAATATGTGTGCACGCTTATCTCTTAAATGGGTATCTATATCTACTTTAAAAATTGATTTCTAAGAATTTGGAAAAAAATGCAACCTTATAGGCCTTGGTTTGACCAAGTTTGAGTAAGGTCCAAAATACCATGAAATCCCTGAAAGTTTGTATGTACGGTTATCTCTCAAATGGTACCAAAATTCTCTTTCCAAATTTAATTATGAGAAAGTCAGAAAAATAGCATCTCTTAGACCTTTGCTTGACCATCCTTGAACAATGACCAAAATCGCTTCAAACATCGTGAAAGTTGGCATGCACTTTTATCTACCAAAATGCACAGATAAATCTAAGATCAAATTTTAATTCTGACAAATTGGTCAAAAGTGAAACTTCGTTGTGAAGTTTTGCTAAGGTTGGGATTAAAGGGGTGAAAATATTTCAGAACGTCTTGAAAGTTTGCATGCGTAATTTCTTTTGAATGGGTATCTAAAATACTTTAAAATTTGAATTTTCAGAAGATGGAAAAAATGTAACATTTTAGGACTTGGTTTGACGAAGTTTGACCGAGGTCCAAAATGGCTCCAAATCCCCAAAAAATACAGTTTCAAATTTCAATTTCGAGAAAGTAAAAAAAAGTGCTTTTCTTTGAACTTGGTTTCGCCAACCTTAACTAAGGGCCGAAATAACTCGAATATCACAAATATATGTTTGCACACTTATATCTTAAATGTGTATCTAAATCTACTTTTACATTTTATTTCTAAGAAATTGGAAAAAAGTGTAAACTTTTATTCCTTGGTTTGACCAAGTTTGACTAAGGTCCAAAATAACTTGAAATCCCCTGAAAGTTTGTATGCATGGCTATCTCTCAAATGGGAACCTAATTTCTCTTTCAAATTTCAATTACGAGAAAGTCGAAAAAATAACATCTCTTAGAAATTTTCTTGACCAACCTTGAATAATGACCAAAATAGCTCCAACATTCGTGAAAGTTGGCATGAACTCTTATATAACAAATCCACAGATAAATCTATGATCAAATTTTAAATCTGAGAAATTGGTCAAAAGTGAAACTCTATTGTGCCATTTTGCTAAGGTTGGGCTTACAGGGGGTGACAACATTTTCGAACATCTCGAACGTTCACATGCACGCTTGTCTATCATCAAATGGGCATCAAAATCTATGGTCAAATTTCAATTCTAAGAAACTGCTCAAAGGTTAAACTTTGTTGTACAGTTTTGCTAAGGATGGGATTAAAGGAGGTCAAAATAGCTCAAGTTTCAATTCTAAGAAATTGGTCAAAAGTGAAACTCCATCATGCGGTTTTGTTAGGGTTTGAATTAAAGGATCCAAAAATAGCCATGAACATCGTGAAATTTGGTGTGCACTATTATATTCCAAATGCACATCTAAATCTATGATCTAATTTTAATTTCAAGAAATTGGTCAAAAGTGAGACTTTGTCATGCGGTTTTGCCAAGGTTGGGGTTAAAGGGGGTGCAAATAGTCTAGAACATCCTGAAATTTGGAGTGCATGCTTCTATATCTAATAGGCCTTCAAATCTATGATCAAATTTCAATTTCAAGAAATTCGTCAGAAGTGAAACTCCATCGTCATTTTCACTAGAGTTGGGCTTAAAGGGGGTCCAAATAGCTCGAAACAATACAAAAGTTGGCATGCGTGATTATATCTCAAATAAGCATCCAAATCTATGATCAAATTTCAATTCTGAGAATTTGATCAAAAGTGAAACTCTGTCATGTGGTTCTGCTAGGGTTGGGATTAAAGGGGGTCAAAATAGATCGGAACATTGTGAAAGTTGGTGTGTGTGCTTGTTTATCCAATGGGAATCCAAATCTATGATCAATTTTCAATTATGAGAAGTTGGTCAAAAGTGAAACTCTATTGTGCGGTTTTGTTAGGGTTTGGCTTAAATGAGCTGAAAATAGCTCCGAAGATCGTAAAAGTTGGAGTGCACTCTTATCTACCAAATGCATAGATAAATCTAGATCAAATTTTAATTCTGAGAAATTGGTCAAAAGTGAAACTTTGTTGTGTGGTTTTGCAAACCTTGGGCCTAAACGGGGTGAAAATATTTCGGAACATCGCAAAAATATGTGTGCACGCTTACCTCTTAATTGGGTATCTAAATCCACTTTTACATTTGATTTCTATGAAATTGTAAAAAAGTGCAACCTTTTAGGGCTTTGTTTGACCAAGTTTGACTAAGTTCCAAAATAGCTCGAAATCCCCTGAAAGTTTGTATGCACGCTTATCTCTCAAATGGCTACCTAAATTATCTTTCAAATTTCAATTATGAGAAAGTTGAAAAAGTAGAATCTCTTAGACCTTTGCTTGACCAACTTTGAATAATGAACAGAATAACTCCGAACATCATGAAAGGTTGCATGCATTCTTATCTACCAAATGCGTAGATAAATCTATGATCAATTTTTAATTCTGAGAAATTGGTCAAAAGTGAAACTCCGTTGTGCGGTTTGCAAAGGTTAGGCTTAAAGGGGGTGAAAATATTCCGGAACATCGTGAAAGTTCACATTCACACTTGTCTATCAAAGGGTTCTTAAAGGGGGTCAAAATAGCTCAGAACATTGTGAAATTTGGCGTGCATGCTTATTTATCCAATGGGCATCCAAATCTATGATCAAGTTTCAATTCTAAGAAGTTGGTCAAAAGTAAAACTCCATCATGTAGTTTTGTTAGGGATTGGCTTAAAGCAGCCGAATATAGCTTTGAACATCGTGAACGTTGGTGTACACTCTTATCTTCCAAATGCACATCTAAATCAATGATCGATTTTTAATTCCAACAAATTGGTCAAAAGTGATACTCTGTCGTGTGGTTTCACCAAGGTTGGGGTTAAAGAGGGTGAGAATAGCTCGAAACATCGTGAAAGTTTGAGTGCATGCTTGTCTATGAAATGGGCATCCAAATATATGATCATATTTCAATTCCAATAAATTGGTCAGAAGTGAAACTCTATCATGCGTTTTCGCTAGAGTTGGTCTTAAAGAGGGTCCAAATAGATCACAACATTGCAAACGTTCGCGTGCACGCTTGTATATCAAATGAGCATACAAATCTATGATCAAATTTCAATTACAAGAATTTGGTCAAAAATGAAACTCCATCATGCAGTTTTTCTAAGGTTTGTCTTAAAGGAGGGGAAAATAGCTCTGAACATCACGATATTTGGCATGCACTCTTATCTACCAAACGGTCATCTAAATCTGCAATCAAATTTTAATCCCAATAAATTGGTCAAAAGTGAAACTTCGTCATGCGCTCTCACTAAGGTTGCACTTAAAGGGAGAGAAAATAGCTTAGAATGTCGTGAAAGTTGGTGTGCATGTTTGTTTATTGAAATGGGTTTTTCCTAAATTCACTTTCAAATTTCAATTTTGAAAAATTCGACAAAGTGCGTATTTTCATCCTTATTTTGACCATCTTTGAATGATGGCCAAAATAGCTCCAAATTTCAAAAAAATAGGTGTCCATGCCAATATTTTAGATGTGTATCTAAATCTACTTTAAAATTTGAATTTTGAGAAAATGGAAAAATGCAACGTTTTAGGCCTTAGTTGGATGAAGTTTGACTGAGGTCCAAAATTGCTCGCAATCCCCAAAAACTCTACATGTAGGCTTATCTCTTAAATGGGTACGTAAATACAGTTTCAAATTTCAATTTCAAGAAAGTGAGGAAAAGTGCTTTTCTTAGAACTTGGTTTGACCAATCTTAAAAAGGGTCGAAATAACTAGAAATCTCACAAAACTATGTGTGCACACTTATCTTTTAAGTGGGTGTCTAAATCTACTTTTATATTTGATTTCTAAGAAATTGGAAAAAACTGGAACCTTTTAGGACTTGGTTTCATGAAGTTTGACTAAGGTCCAAAATAGCTCAAAATCTCCTGAAAGTTTGTATTCATCGTTAGCTCTCAAATGGGTACCTAAATTCTCTTTCAAATCTCAAAAGTGAAACTTTGTTGTATGGTTTCGCTAGGGTTTGGATTAAAGGAGGTCAAAATAGCTTGAAACGTTGCGAAAGTTAGCATGAATACTTGTTTATCTAATGGACATCCAAATCTATTATAAAGTTTCAATTTTGAGAAGTTGGTCAAAAGTTTTCTCCATCATGCGGTTTTGTTAGGGTTTGGTTTCTAAACATCATGAAATTTGGTGTGCACTCCTATCTTCCAAATTCGCATCCAAATCTATGATCAAAATTTAATTCCAAGAAATTGGTAAAAGCGAGACTCCATCATGCTGTTTCGTTAAGGTTGGGGTTAAAGGGGGTGAAAATACCTTGGAACATCGTGGAAGTTGGAGTGCATGCTTGTCTATCAAATGGGCATCCAATTCTATGATCAAATTTCAATTCCGAGAAATTAGTCTTGGGGTTAAAGGGGTCCCAAATAGCTCAAAACATTACAAAAGTTGGCGCACGCGCTTGTATATCAAACAAGTATCCAAATATATGATCAAATTTTAACTCGTGAAATTGTTCAAAAGTAAAACTCCATCATACGGTTTCACTAAGGTTTGTTCTAAAGGAGGGCAAAATAGCCCTGAACATCACGAAATTTGGCATGCACTAGTATCTATGAAGCGGGCATCTAAATCTACGATCAAATTTTAATTCCAAGAAATTGGCCAAAAGTGAACATGGCCATGTTGTGCACTTTCGCTAAGGTTGCACTTAAAGGGAGTGAAAATAGCTCGGAACGTCACGAAAGTTGGCGTGCACACTTGTTTATTGAAATGGGTACCGAAATCCACTTTCATATTTCAATTCTGAAAAAGTCAACAAAATTGCATATTTTCAACCTTGGTTTGACCATCTTTGAATGAGGGCCAAAAATAGCTCCAAATCTCATAAAAACAAGTGTCCATGCCTATCTTTTTAATGGGTATCTAATCTACTTTAAAATTTGAATTTTCAGAAGATGGAAAAATGTAACGTTTTAGGCCTTGCTTTGACGAAGTTTGACCGAGGTCCAAAATGTCTTGCAATCACTAAAAAATATACACGTAGGTTTATCTCTCAAATGGGAACCTAAATACAGTTTAAAATTTCAATTTTGAGAATAAAAAAAAAAGGTGCATTTCTTAGAACTTGGTTTGACCAACCTTAACTAAGGGCCGAAATAACTCAAAATATCAAAAAAATATGTGTGCACACTTATATCTTAAATGTGTATATAAATCTACTTTTACATTTGATTTGTAAGAAATTGGAAAAAAAGTGCAACCTTGTATGCCTTGGTTTGACCAAGTTTGACTAAGGTCCAAAATAACTCGAAATCCCCTGAAAGTTTGTATGCATGGTTATCTCTCAAATGCATACCTAAATTCTCTTTTACATTTGGTTATCTTTTACATTTGCTTGACCAGACTTGAATAATGACCAAAATAGCTCTGAACATTGTCAAAGTTGGCATACACTCTTATATAACAAATGCACAGATAAAACTACGATCAAATTTTAGTTCTGAGAAATTGGTCAAAATTGAAACTATGTTGTGCGGTTTTGCTAAGGTTGGGCTTATAGGAGGGTGACAATATTTAGGAACAACTTGAACGCTCACATGCACACTTGTATATCAAATGGGCATCCAAACCTATGATCAAATTTCAATTCTAAGAAACTGCTCAAAAGTGAAACTTCGTTGTATGATTTCACTAATGTTGGGATTAAAGGAGGTCAAAACAACTCGGAACACTGTGAAAGTTAGCGTGAATGCTTGTTTATCCAATGGGCATCCAAATCTATTATCAAGTTTCAATTCTGAGAAGTTGGTCAAAAGTGAAACTCCATTGTGCGGTTTTGTTAGAGTGTGGCTTAAAGGAGATGAAAATAGCTCTGAACATCATGAAATTTGGTGTGCACTCATATCTTCCAAATTTGCTTCTAAATATATGATCAAATTTTAATTCTGAGAAATTGGTCAAAAGTGAGACACCGTCGTGTGGTTTCGCCAATGTTGGGGTTAAAGTGGGTGAAGATAGATCGAAACACCATGAAAGTTCAAGTGTACGCTTGTCTATCAAATGGGCATCCAACTCTATGATCAAATTTAAATTCTGAGAAATTGGTCAGAAGTAAAACACCATCATGCATTTTCACTAGACTTGGGATTAAAGGCGGTCCAAATATCTCAAAACATTTCAAAAGTTGGCATGCTTGCTTGTATATCAAACGACCATCCAAATCTATGATCAAATTTTAATTCCAAGAATTTGCTCAAAAGGGAAACTCCATCATACGGTTTTGATAACGTTTGCCTTAAAGGAGGGAAAAATAGCTTTGAACATCATGTAATTTGGCATGCACTCTTCTCTACCAAATGAGCATCTAAACTATGATCAAATTTTAATTCTAGGAAATTGTTCAAAAGTGAAATTTAGTGGTGCATTTTCACTAAGGTTGCATTTAAAGGGTGTGAAAATAGCTCGTAATGTCACAAAAGTTGGTGTCCACGGTTGTTTATTAAAATGGGTACCTAAATCCACTTTCAAATTTCACTTCTAAAAAAGTGGACAAAAGTGCGTCTTATAACCTTGGTTTGACCATACTTGAATGATAGCCAAAATAGCTCCAAATCTCATTAAAATAGATGCCCATGTCTATCTTTGAAAAGGGTATCTAAATCTACTTTAAAATTTGAATTTTGAGAAATTGGAAAAAATGCAACGTCTTAGGCCTTGGTTTGATGAGCTTTGACGGAGGTCCAAAATGGCTTGCAATCCCCAAAAAATCTACATGTAGGATTATCTTTTATATGGGTACCTAAATATAGTTTCAAATTTCAATTTCAAGAAAGAAAAAAAAGTGCATTTCTTAGAACTTGGTTTGACCAACCTTAACTAAGGGCTGAAATAACTTGAAATCTCACAAAAATATGTGTGCACGCTTATCTCTTAAATGGGTATCTATATCTACTTTAAAAATTGATTTCTAAGAAATTGGGAAAAAGTACAACCTTATAGGCCTTGGTTTTACTAAGTTTGACTAAAGTCCAAAATAGCTCGAAATCCCCTGAAAGTTTGTATGTATGGTTATCTCTCAAATGGTACCAAAATTCTCTTTTCAAATTCAATTACAAGAAAGTAAGAAAAATGGAATCTCTTAGACCTTTGCTTGATCATCCTTAGACAACGACCAAAATAGATTCGAACATTGTGAAAGTTGGCATGCACTTTTATCTACCAAAATGCACAGGTAAATGTACGATCAAATTTTAATTCTAAGAAATTGGCAAAAGTGAAACTTCGTTGTGAAGTTTTGCTAAGGTTGGGCTTAAAGGGGGTGAAAATATTTCGAAACGTCCTGAAATTTTGCGTGCATAATTGTCTATCAAATGGGCATCCAAATCTATGATCAAATTTCAATTCTAAGAAACTACTCAAAAGTGAAACTCCACCATGTGGTTTCACTAGGGTTGGACTTAAAGGGGGTCAAAATAGCTCAAGTTTCAATTATGAGAAGTTGGTCAAAAGTGAAACTCCATTGTGCAGCTTTGTTAGGGTTTGGATTAAAGGAGCAGAAAATAGCCCTGAACATCGTGAAAGTATGCGTGCACTATTATCTTCCAAATGCGCATCTAAATCTATGATCAAATTTTAATTTTGAGAAATTGATCAAAAGTGACACTTTGTCGTGCGGTTTTGCCAAGGTTGGTGTTAAAGGGGGTGAAAATAGGTCAAAACATATCGAAAGTTGGATTCCATGCTTCTATATCTAATAGGCCTCCAAATCTATGATCAAATTTTAATTCTGAGAAATTAGTCAGAAGTGAAACTCCATCATGCATTTTCGCTAGAGTTGGGCTTAAAGGGGGTCCAAATAGCTTAGAACAATACAAAATTTGGCGTGCAAACTTGTATATCAAACTGGAATCCAAATCTATTATCAAATTTTAATTCTGATAAATTGTTCAAAAGTGAAACTTTGTTGTGCGGTTTTGCAAAGCTTGGGCATAAAGGCGGTAAAAATATTTCTGAACGTTGCAAAAATATGTGTGTACGCTTATCTTTTAATGGGGTATCTAAATATACTATTACATTTGATTTCTAAGAAATTGGAAAAAGTGCAACCTTTTAGGGCTTTGTTTGACCAAGTTTTACTAAGTTCCAAAATAGCTCAAAATCCCCTACAAATTTGATGCACACTTATGTCTCAAATGGATACCTAAATTATCTTTCCATGCACTCTTATCTATCAAATGCACAAATTAATCTATGATCAATGTTTAATTCTGAGAAATTCGTCAAAAGTGAAACTCCGGTGTACGGTCTGCTAAAGTTGGGCTTAAAGGGGGTGAAAATATTTTGGAACGTCACGAAAGTTTGCATGCACACTTGTCTATAAAAGGGTTGGGCTTAAAGGGGGTCAAAATAGCTCAGAACGTTGTGAAAATATTTCAGAACGTCATGAAAGATGGTGTACAAGGTTGTTTATTGAAATGGGTACCTAAATCCACTTTCAAATTTCAATTCTAAAAAAGTCGACAAAAGTGCATCTTTACAAGCATGGTTTCATAATACTTGAATGGAGACCAAAATAGCTCCAAATCTCATTAAAATAGCTATCCATGCCTATCTTTGATATGGGTATCTAAATCTACTTTAAAATTTGAATTTTGAGAAATTGGACAAATGCAACATTTTAGGCCTTGGGTTGACGAAGTTTGACTGAGGTCCAAAATGGCTCGCAATCCCCAAAACATATACATGTAGGCTTATCTCTCCGATGGGTACCTAACTACAGTTTCAAATTTCAATTTCGAGAAAGGAAAAAAATGTGCATTTCTTAGAACTTGGTTTGACCAACCTTAACTTAGGGCCGAAATAACTCAAAATATCGCAAAAATATGTGTGCATGATTATCTCTTAAATGGGTATCTATATATACTTTAAAAATTGATTTCTAATAAATTGGAAAAAAGTGCAACCTTATAGGCCTTGGGTTGACCAATTTTGACTAAGGTCCAAAATAGCTCGAGATCCCCTGAAAGTTTGTATGTATTGTTATCTCTCAAATGGTACCGAAATTCTCATTCCAAATTCAATTACGAGAAAGTTGGAAAAATAGCATCTCTTAGACATTTGCTTAACCATCCTTGAACAATGACCAAAATAGCTTCGAACATCATGAAAGTTGGCATGCACTCTTATCTACCAAAATGCACAGATAAATCTATGATCAAATTTTAATTTTGAGAAATTGGTCAAAAGTGAAACTTCGTTGTGAGGTTTTAATAAGGTTGGGTTTAAAGGGGGTGAAAATATTTTGGAACGTCCCGAAAGTTTGCGTGCATACTTCTCTATCAAATGGGCATCCAAATCTATGATCAAATTTCAATTCTAAGAAACTACTGAAAAGTGAAACTCCGTCATGCGGTTTGATTAGGGTTGGACTTAAAGGGGGTCAAAATAACTCAAGTTTCAATTCTGAGAAATTGGTCAAAAGTGGAACTCCATCATGCGGTTTTGTTAGGGTTTGGCTTAAAGGAGCCAAAAATAGCCCTGAACATCGTGAAAGTGCACTATTATCTTCTAAATGTGCATCTAATTCTATGACCAAATTTTAATTTCGAGAATTTGGTGAAAAGTGAGACTCCATCGTGCGATTTCCCCGAGGTTGGGGGTTAAAGGGGGTGAAAATAGCTCAGAACATAGCAAAAATTGGAGTGCATGCTTCTATATCAAATAGGCCTCCAAATCTATGATCAAATTTCAATTTCGAGAAATTAGTCCAAAGTGAATCTCCATCGTGCATTTTCGCTAGATTTGGGCTTAAAGGGGGTCCAAATAGCTTGGAACAATACAAAAGTTGGCATGCACGCTTGTATATCAAATGCACATCCAAATGTATGATCAAATTTCAATTCTAGGAATTTGGGAAAAAGTGAAACTTTGTTGTGCGATTTTACTAGGGTTGGGATTAAAGGGGGTCAAAATATATCGGAACGTTGTGAAAGTTGGTGTGTGTGCTTATTTATCCAATGGGTATCCAAATCTATGATCAAGTTTCAATTCTAAGAAGTTGGTCAAAAGTGAAACTCCATCGTGCGGTTTTGTTAGGGGTTGTCTTAAAGGAGCCGAAAATAGCAACGAACATCATGAAAGTTGGTGTGCACTCCTATCTACCAAATGCATAGATAAATCTACGATCAAATTTTAATTCTGAGAAATTGGTCAAAAGGGAAACTCCATTATGCGGTTTTGCAAAGCTTGGGCCTAAAGCGGGTGAAAATACTTCGGAACGTCGCAAAATATGTGTATATGCTTATCTCTTAATTGCAAATCTAAATCTACTTTTACATTTCATTTCTAAGAAATTGGAAAAAAGTGCAACCTTTTAGGGCTTTGTTTGACCAAGTTTTACTAAGTTCCAAAATAACTCGAAATCCCCTAAAAGTTTGTATCCACAGTTATCTCTCAAATGGATATGTAAATTCTCTTTCAAATTTCAATTACGAGAAAGTAAAAAAAGCAGCATCTCTTAGACCTTTGCTTGACCAAATTTGAATAACAAGCAAAATAACTCCAAACATCATGAAAGGTTGCATGAACTCTTATCTACCAAATCAGCAGATAAAGCTACGATAAGATTTTAATTCTGAAAAATTGGTAAAAAGTGAAACTTTGTTATGCGGTTTTCTAAGGTTGGGCTAAAGGGGGTGAAGATATTTCGGAACGTCACAAAAATTCACATGCACACTTATCTATCAAATGGGCATCCAAATCTATGATCAAATTTAAATTCTAAGAAACTGCTCAAAAGTGTAACTTCATCATGCGGATTTGCTAGGGTTGGGATTAAAGGTGGTCAAAATAGCTCAAAATGTTGTGAAAGTTGGCGTGCATGCTTATTTATCCAATGGGTATCCAAATCTATGATCAAGTTTCAATTCTGAGAAATTGGTCAAAAGTGAAACTCCATCGTGATATTTTATTAGGGTTTGGCTTAAAGCGGGTGAAAATAGCTCTAAACATCGTGAAAGTTGGTGTACACTTTTATATTCCAAATGCACATCTAAATCAATGATCGAATTTTAATTCCGAGAAATTCGTCAAAAGTGAGACTCCATTGTGCGGTTTCTCCAAGATTGGGGTTAAAGAGGGTGAAAATAGCTCGGAACATCATGAAATTTTGAGTGCACACTTGTCTATCAAATGGGCATCCAAATCTATGATTAGATTTCAATCTCAATAAATTGGTCAGAAGTGAAACTCTGTCGTGCATTTTCGCTAGAGTTGGTCTGAAAGTGGGTCCAAATACCTCAGAACATTGCAAAAGTTTGCGTGCACGCTTGTATATCAAATGGGCATCCAAATATATGATCAAATTTCATTTACAAGAATTTGGTCAAAATTGAAACTCCATCATGCAATTTTGCTAAGGTTTGTCTTAAAGGAGGGGAAAATAGCTCTGGGCATCACGAAATTTGGCATGCACTCTTATCTACCAAATGTTCATCTAAATCTATGATCGAATTTTAATTCTGAGAAATTGGTCAAAAGTGAAACTTCGTCGTGCGCTCTAACTAAGGTTGCACTTAAATTGAGTGAAAATAGCTCAGAATGTTGCAAAAGTAATGGGTGTACCTAAATTCACTTTCATAATTTCAATTCTGAAAAAGTCGACAAAAATGCATCTTTTGAACCTTGGTTTGACCATATTTGAATGATGTTCAAAATAGCTCCAAATCTCATAAAAATAGGTGTCCATGCCAATATTTTAAATGGGTATCTATATCTACTTTAAAATTTGAATTTTGAGAAATTGGAAAATTGCAACATTTTAGGCCTTCATTGGACGAAATTTGACTGATGTCCAAAATGGCTCGCAATCCATAAAAAAATATACATGTAGCCTTATCTCTCAAATGGGTATGGAAATACATTTTCAAATTTCAATTACGAGAAAGTCAAGAAAAGTGCTTTTCTTAGAACTTGGTTTGACAAACCTTAACTAATGGCCGAAAACTTGAAATCTCGCAAAAATATGTGTGCATGCTTATCTATTAAATGGGTATCTATATATACTTTAAAAATTCATTTCTAAGAAGTTGGAAAAAAATGCAACCTTATAGGCCTTGGTTTGACCAAGTTTGACTACGATAAAAAATACCTTGAAATTCCCTGAAAGTTTGTATTTATGGTTATCTCTCAAATGGTACCGAAATTCTCTTTCCAAATTCAGTTACAAGAAAGTCAAAAAAATAGCATCTCTTAGACCCTTATTTGACCATCCTTGAACAACGACCAAAATAGCTTCGAACATCATGAAAGTTGGCATGCACTCTTATCTACCAATATGCGCAGATAAATCTACGATCAAATTTAATTCTAACAAATTGGTCAAAAGTGAAACTTCGTTGTGAGGTTTTGCTAAGGTTGGGATTAAAGGGGTGAAAATATTTCGGAACGTCCCGAAAGTTTGTGGGCATACTTTCTTTTAAATGGGTATCTAAAATACTTTAAAATTTGAATTTTGAGAAGATGGACAAAATGTAACGTTTTAGGCCTTGGTTTGATGAAGTTTGACCAAGGTACAAAATGGATCCAAATCCCAAAAATCTACACGTAGGCTTATCTCTCAAATGGGAACCTAAATATAGTTTCAAATTTCAATTTTGAGAAAGTAAAAAAAAAAGTGTATTTCTTAGAACTTGGTTTGACCAACCTTAACTAAGGGCCGAAATTACTCAAAATATCACAAAAACATGTGTGCACACTTATATCTTAAATGGGTATCTAAATCTACTTTTACATTTTATTTCTAAGAAATTGGAAAAAGTGCAAACTTTTATGCCTTAGTTTGACCAAGTTTGACTAAGGTCCAGAATAGCTCGAAATCCCCTGAAAGTTTGTATGCATGGTTATCTCTCAAACGGGAACTTAAATTCTCTTTCAAATTTCAATTACGAGAAAGCCGAAAAAATAACATCTATTAGAAATTTGCTTGACCAACCTTGAATAACGACCAAAATAGCTCTGAACATCATGAAAGTTGGCGTGAACTCTTATATAACAAATGCACAGATAAATCTACAATGAAATTTTAAATCTGAGAAATTGGTCAAAAGTGAAACTCTGTTGTGTAGTTTTGCTAAGGTTGGGCTTATAGGGGGTGAGAATATTTCGAAACATCTTGAACATTCACGTGCACACTTGTCTATCAAATGGGCATCCAAATCTATGATCAAATTTCAATTCTAAGAAACTGCTCAAAAGTGAAACTTCCTTGTACAGTTTCACTAGGGTTGGGATTAAAGGAGGTTAAAATAGCTCAAGTTTCAATTCTAAGAATTTGGTCATAAGTGAAATTCCATCATGTGGTTTTGTTAGGGTTTGGATTTAAAGGAGCCAAAAATAGCCATGAACATCGTGAAAGTTGGCGTGCACTATTATCTTCCAAATGTGCATCTAAATCTATGATCAAATTTTAATTTCGAGAAATTGGTCAAAAGTGAGACTTTGTCGTGCAGTTTCGCCAAGGTTGGAGTTAAAGGGGCTGAACATATGTCAAAACATCCTGAAATTTGGAGTGCATGCTTCTATATCTAATAGGCCTCCAAATCTATGATCAAATTTCAATTTTGAGAAATTAGTCAGAAGTGAAACTCCAATATCGTGCATTTTCGCTAGAGTTGGGCTTAAAGGAAGTCCAAATAGCTCGAAACAATACAAAAGTTGGCGTGCATGCTTGTATATCAAATGTCCATCCAAATCTATGATAAAATTTCAATTGTAAGAATTTGGTCAAAAGTGAAACTCTGTCATGCGGTTATGCTAGGGTTGTCATTAAGGGGGGTCAAAATAGATCAGAACGTTGTGAAAGTTAGTGTGTGTGCTTGTTTATCCTGTGGGCATGCAAATCTACGATCAATTTTCAATTCTCAGAAGTTGGTCAAAAGTGAAACTCCATCGTGTAGTTTTGTTAGGGTCTGGCTTAAAGGAGCTGAAAATAGCTCTGAACATCGTGAAAGTTGGCGTGCACTCTTATCTACCAAATGCATAGATAAATCTAGATCAAATTTTAATTCTAAGAAAATGGTCAAAAGTGAAACTCCGTTGTGCTGTTTTGCAAAGCTTGGGCCTAAAGGGGGTGAAAATATTTCGGAACGTCGCAAAAATATGTGTGCACACTTATATCTTAATTGGGTATCTAAATCTACTTGTACATTTGATTTCTAAGAAATTGGAAAAAGTGCAACCTTTTAGGGCTTTGTTTGACCAATTTTGTCTAAGTTCCAAAATAACTCAAAATCCCCTGAAAGTTTGTATGCATGCTTATCTCTCAAATGTGTACCTAAATTATCTTTCAAATTTTAATTACGAGAAAGTTGAAAAAGTAGAATCTCTTAGAACCTTGCTTAACCAACTTTGAATAATGAGCAAAATAACTCTGAACATCATGAAAGGTTGCGTGCATTCTTATCTACCAAATGTGCAGATAAATCT
This sequence comes from Pseudotsuga menziesii, assembly GCA_001517045.1. Classification (NCBI taxonomy): domain Eukaryota; kingdom Viridiplantae; phylum Streptophyta; class Pinopsida; order Pinales; family Pinaceae; genus Pseudotsuga; species Pseudotsuga menziesii. The sequence goes on along the minus strand of LPNX010215926.1, from coordinate 169,875 downwards.
ACGATCAATTTTTAATTCTGAGAAATTGGTCGAAAGTGAAACTTCATTGTGTGGTTTCCTAAGGTTGGGGTTAAAGGGGGTGAAAATATTATGGAACGTCGTGAAAGTTCACATGCAAACTTGTATATCAAAGGGTTGGGATTAAAGGGGGTCAAAATAGCTCAAAACATTGTTAAAAGTTGGTGTGCATGCTTATTTATCCAATAGGTATCCAAATATATGATCAAGTTGCAATTCTTAGAAGTTGGTCAAAAGTGAAACCCCATCGTGCAGTTTTGTTAGGGTTTGGCTTAAAGCAACTGAAAATAGAGCTGAACATCATGAAATTATGTGTACACTCCTATCTTCCAAATGCACATCTAAATCAATGATCAAATTTTAATTCCGAGAAATTGGTTAAAAGTGATACTTTGTCGTTCGGTTTCGCCAAGGTTAGGGTTAAAGAGGGTGATAATAGCTCAGAACGTCATGAAAGTTTAAGTGCACGCTTGTCTATCAAATGGGCATCCAAGTCTATGATCAGATTTCAATTCTGATAAATTGGTCAGAAGTGAAACTCTATCGTGCATTTTTGCTAGAGTTGGTCTTAAAGAGGGTCCAAATAGCTCGAAACATTGCAAAAGTTGGCGTGCACGGTTGTATATCAAATGGGCATACAAATCTATGATTAAATTTCAATTACAAGAATTTGGTCAAAGGTGAAATTCCATCATGCAGTTTTGCTAAGGTTTGTCTTAAAGGAGGGGAAAATACCTCTGAACATCACGATATTTGGCATGCACTCTTATCTACCAAATGGTCATCTAAATCTACAATCAAATTTTAATTCCGAGAAAATGGTCCAAAGTGAAACTTCGTCGAGCATTCTCACTAAGGTTGCACTTAAAGGGAGTGAAAATAGCTCTGAACATCGTGAAAGTTTGCGTGCATGTTTGTTTATTGAAATGGGTTTACCTAAATTGACTTTCAAATTTCAAGTCTAAAAAAGTTGACAAAAGTGCATCTTTTCATCCTTGTTTTGACTATATTTGAATGATGGCCAAAATAGCTCCAAATCTGAGAAAAATAGGTGTCCATGCCAATATTTTAAATGTGTATGTAAATCTACTTGAAAATTTGAATTTTGAGAAATTGGAAAACTACAACGTTTTAGGCCTTGGTTGGACAAAGTTTGATCGAGGTACAAAATGGCTCTCAATCCCCAAAAAATCTACATGTAGGCTTATCTCTCAAATGGGTACGAAAAATAGTTTCAAATTTCAATTTTGAGAAAGTGAGGAAAAGTTCTTTTCTTAGAACTTGGTTTGATAAACCTTAACTAAGGCCCTACATAACTAGAAATCTCACAAAAATATGTGTGCACACTTATCTTTTAAAAGTTTATCTAAATCTACTTTTACATTTGATTTCTAAGAAATTTGAAAAAAATGCAACCTTTTAGGCCTTGGTTTCACCAAGTTTGACTAAGGTCCAAAATAGCTCGAAATCTCCTGAAACTTTGTATTCATGGTTATCTATCAAATGGGTAACTAAATTCTATTTCAAATTTCAATTCCGAGAAAGTCAAAAAATATCATCTCTTAGGCCTTTGCTTGACCAACCTTGTACATCGACCAAAATAGCTCCGAACATCGTGAAAGTTGGCGTGCACTCTTATATAACAAATGCACAGATAAATCTATGATCAAAATTTAGTTCTGAGAGATTGGTCAAAAGTGAAACTCTGTTGTGTGGTTTTTCTAAGTTTAGGATTACAGGGGGTGACAATATTTAGGAATGTATCAAACGTTCACGTGCACGCTTGTCTATCAAATGGGCACCCAAATCTATGATCAAATTTTAATTCTAAGAAACTGCTCAAAAGTGAAACTTCATTGTACGATTTCACTAGGGATGGGCTTAAAGGAGGTCAAAATAGCTCAAAATGTTGCAAAAGTTAGCGTGAATGCTTGTTTATCCAATGGGCATCCAATTATATTATCAAGGTTCAATTCTGAGAAGTTGGTCAAAAGTGAAACTCCATCGTGTGGTTTTGTTAGGGTTTGGCTTAAAGGAGCCGAAAATAACTCTGAACATCATGAAATTTGGTGTGCACTTCTATCTTCCAAATTCACATCTAAATCTATGATCAAATTTTAATTCCAAGAAATGGTAAAAGTGAGACTCCATCGTGTGGTTTCGTCAAGGTTGGGGTTAAAGGGGGTGAAAATAGCTTGGAACGTCACGAAGGTTGGAGTGCATGCTTGTCTATCAAATGGGCATCCAAATCTATGATCAAATTTCAATTCTGAGAAATTGGTCAGAAGTGAAACTCCGTCGTGCATTTTCACTAGACTTGGGCTTAAAGGGGTTCCAAATAGCTTGGAACATTGCAAAAGTTGTCGTGCACACTTGTATATTAAACATGCATCCAAATATATGATCAAATTTTAATTTATGAAATTGTTCAAAAGGAAAACTCCATCATACGGTTTCGCTAAGGTTTGTCCTAAAGGAGGGGAAAATAGCCCTAAACATCATGACATTTGGCATGCACTATGATCTACGAAGTGGGCATCTAAATCTACGATGAAATCTTAATTCTGATAATTGGTCGTGTCGTGTGCTTTCGCTAAGGTTGCACTTAAAGGGAGTGAAAATAGCTAGGAACATCGTGAAAGTTGGCGTGCACACTTGTTTATTGAAATGGGTACTTAAATCCACTTTCATATTTTAATTCTGAAAAATTTGACGAAAGTGCATCTTTTCAACCTTGGTTTGATCATCCTTGAATGAGAGCCAAAATAGCTCCAAATTTCATAAAAATAGGTGTCCATGCCTATCTTTTGAATGGGTATCTAATCTACTTTAAAATTTGAATTCTGAGAAGATGGAAAAATGTAACGTTTTAGGCCTTAGTTTGATGAAGTTCCACCGAGGTCCAAAATGGCTCGCAATCCCCAAAAAATCTACATGTAGGCTTATCTCTCAAATGGGAACCTAAATATCACTTGAAAATAACTTGAAATATCACAAAAATATGTGTGCACGCTTATATCTTAAATGGGTATCTAAATCTACTTTTACATTTGATTTGTAAGAAATTGGAAAAAAGTGCAACCTTTTATGCCTTGGTTTGACCAAGTTTGACTAAGGTCCAAAATAGCTCAAAATCCCCTGAAAGTTTGTATGCATGTTCATCTCTCAAATGGGTACCTAAATTCTCTTTTAAATTTCAACTACAAGAAAGTCGAAAAAATAACATCTCTTAGACATTTACTTGACCAACCTTGAATAACGACCAAAATAGCTCCAAACATTGTGAAAGTTGGCATGCACTCTTATATAACAAATGCACAGATAAATCTAGGAACAAATTTTAGTTTTGAGAAATTGGTTAAAAGTAAAACTCTGTTGTGCAGTTTTGCTAAGGTTCGACTTACAGGGGGTGACAGTATTTAGGAACAACTCAAACGTTCACGTGCACACTTGTCTATCAAATGGGCATCCAAACCTATGATCAAATTTCAATTCTAAGAAACGACTCAAAAGTGAAAATTCGTTGTATGGTTTTTCTATGGTTGGGATTAAAGGAGGTTAAAATAGCTCAAAACATTGTGAAAGTTAGTGTGAATGCTTATTTGTCCAATGGGCATCCAAATCTATTATCAAGTTTCAATTAAGAGAAGTTGGTCAAAAGTGAAACTCCATCGTGCAGTTTTATTAGGGTTTGGCTTAAAGGAGCCAAAAATAGCTCTAAACATCGTGAAATTTTGTGTGCACTCCTATCTTCCGAATTTGCATCTAAATATATGATCAAATTTTAATTCCGAGAAATTGGTCAAAAGTGAGACTCTGTCGTGTGGTTTCACCAAGGTTGGGGTTAAAGTGGGTGAAGATAGCTCGGAACGCCGTGGAAGTTGAACTATACACTTGTCTATCAAATGGGCATCTAAATTGATGATCAAATTTCAATTCCGAGAAATGGTTAGATGTGAAACACCGTTGTGCATTTTCACTAGACATGGGCTTAAAGGGGGTCCAAATAACTCAAAACATTGCAAAATTTGGAATGCACTCTTGTCTATCAAATGGGCATCCAAATCTATGATCAAATTTCAATTCCAAGAATTTGGTCAAAAGGGAAACTCCATCATACGGTTTCGCTATGGTTTGGCTTAAAGGAGGGGAAAATAGCTCTGAACATCACGAAATTTGGCATGCACTCTTATCTACCAAATGAGCATCTAAATCTACAATCAAATTTTATTTCCAAGAAATTGTTCAAAATTGAAACTTAGTCATGCATTTTCGCTAAGGTTGCATTTAAAGGGTGTGAAAATAGCTCGAAACATCACGAAATTTGGTGTCACGGGGACTTCATTTAGTGAACATCTCACATAGCACGTGCGATCGTGGGATATTAAAGAATACCCTTAATTTCCAGAGATATTGACCCAAACCCTTTTTGTTGAAACCCCCTCCCAATACTTAAAACCTCCTCCCCACCCCTTTTTATACCTCAATCCTTTTAAACCACCCTACCCACCCCCACCTTAAACCCCTCACCCCCCCAATACCTGCAATATATTGGTTCAATTTTTAATAATTGTGAATCCCCTGTGGTTGGTGTGCATGGGTGTTTATTGAAATGGGTACCTAAATCCACTTTCAAATTTCAATTCTAAAAAGTCGACAAAAGTGCATATTTTCAACCTTGGTTTGACCATACTTGAATGAAGACCAAAATAGCTGCAAATCTCATTAAAATAGTTTTCCATGCCTATCTTTGAAATGGGTATCTAAATCTACTTTAAAATTTGAATTTTGAGAAATTGGATAAATGGAAATTTTTAGGCCTTGGTTTGATGAAGTTTGACCGAGGTCCAAAATGGCTCGCAATCCCCAAAAAATCTACATGTAGGCTTATCACTCAGATGGGTACCTAAATAAAGTTTCAAATTTCAATTTCAATAAAGGAAAAAAAAGTGCATTTCTTAGAACTTGGTTTGACCAACCTTAACTAAGGGCCGAAATAACTCAAAATCTCGCAAAAATATGTGTGCATGGTTATCTCTTAAATGGGTATTTATATCTACTTTAAAAAATGATTTCTAATAAATTGGAAAAAAGTGCAACCTTATAGGCCTTGGTTTGACCAAGTTTGACTAAGGTCCAAAATAGCTCAAGTTCCCATGAAAGTTTGTATATATGGTTATCTCTCAAATGATACCAAAATTCTCATTCCAAATTCAATTATGGGAAAGTTGGAAAAATAGGATCTCTTAGACATTTGCTTGACCATCCTTGAACAACGATGAAATTAGCTTCGAAAATCGTGAAAGTTGGCATGCACTCTTATCTACCAAAATGCACAAATAAATCTATGATCAAATTTTAATTCTGAAAAATTTGTCAAAAGTGAAACTTCGTTGTGAGGTTTTGCTAAGGTTGGGCTTAAAAGGAAGTGAAAATATTTGGGAACATCATGAAATTTTGCATGCATACTTGTCTATTAAATGGGCATCCAAATATATGATCAAATTTCAATTCTAAGAAACTACTCAAAAGTGAAACTCCATCGTGTGGTTTCACTAGGGTTGAGCTTAAAGGGGGTCAAAATAACTCAAGTTTCAATTCTGAGTAGTTGGTCAAAAGTGAAACTCCATCGTGCAGTTTTGTTAGGGTTTGGCTTAAAGGAGCCGAAAATAGCCCTAAACATTGTGAAAGTTGGCATGCACTATTATCTTCCAAATGCGCATCTAAATCTATGCTCAAATTTTAATTTCAAGAAATTGGTGAAAAGTGAGACTCTGTCGTGCAGTTTTGCTGAGGTTGAGGTTAAAGGGGGTGAAAATAGCTCAGAACATAGCGAAAATTGGAGTGCATGCTTCTATATCTAATAGGCCTCCAAATCTATGATCAAATTTCAATTTCAAGAAATTAGTCCAAGGTGAAACTCCATCGTGCATTTTCTCTAGAGTTGGGGTTAAAGGGGGTCCAAATAGCTCAGAACAATACAAAAGTTGGCGTGCACACTGGTATATCAAACAAGCATCCAAATCTATGATCAAATTTCAATTCCGAGAATTTGGTCAATAGTGAAACTTTGTCGTGCAGTTTTGCTATAGTTGGGGTTTAAGGGGGTCAAAATAGATTGGAACGTTGTAAACGTTGGTGTGTGTGCTTGTTTATTCAATTCTGAGAAGTTGGTCAAAAGTGAAACTCCATTGTGCGCTTTTATTAGGGTTTGGCTTAAAGGATCCTTAAATAGCTCTGAACATTGTGAAAGTTGGCATGCACTCTTATCTTCCAAATCTGTAGATAAATCTATGATCAAATTTTAATTCTAAGAAATTGGTCAAAAGTGAAACTCCGTTGTGCAGTTTTTTTGCAAAGCTTGGGCCTAAAGGGGGTGAAAATACTTCGAAACGTCGTAAAAATATGTGTGCATGCTTATCTCTTAATTGGGTATCTAAATCTACTTTTACATTCGATTTCTAAGAAATTGGAAAAAAGTGCAACCTTTTAGGGATTTGCTTGACCAACTTAGACTAAGTTCCAAAATTACTCGAAATCCCCTAAACAATTATATGCACGGTTATCTCTCAAATGGGTACCTAAATTCTCTTTCAAATTTCAATTACGAGAAAGTTGAAAAAGTAGCATCTCTTAGACCTTTGCTTGACCAAATTTGAATAACAAGCAAAACAACTTTGAACATCATGAAAGGTTGCGTGCACGCTTATGTACCAAATGTGCATATAAAGCTATGATAAGATTTTAATTTTGAGAAATTGGTAAAAAGTGAAACTCCGTTGTGCAGTGTTCTAAGGTTGGGCTAAAGCAGGTGAAAATATTTTGGAACGTCATGAAAGTTTGCATGCACACTTCTCTATCAAATGGGCATCCAAATCTATGATCAAATTTCAATTCTAAGAAACTGCTCAAAAGTGAGACTTCGTCGTGTGGATTCGCTAGAGGTGGGATTAGAGGAGGTCAAAATAGCTCAGAACGTTATGAAAGTTGGAATGCATGCTTATTTATCCAATGGGTATCCAAATCTATGATCAAGTTTCAATTTTGAGAAATTGGTCAAAAGTGAAACTCCATCATGCAGTTTTGTTAGGGTTTGGCTTAAAGAAGCTAAAAATAGCTCTGAACATCGTGAAAGTTGGTGTAAACTCTTATATTCAAAATTCACATCTAAATCAATGGTCGAATTTGGTCAAAAGTGACACTCCGTCATGCGGTTTCGCCAAGCTGGGGGTTAAAGAGGGTGAAAATAGCTCGGAACGTCGTGAAAGTTTGAGTGCATGCTTGTCTACCAAATGGGCATCGAAATCTATGATCAAATTTCAATTTCAATAAATTGGTCAAAAGTGAAACTCTGTCGTGCATTTTCGCTAGAGTTGGTCTTAAAGAGGGTCCAAATAGCTCGAAACATTGAAAAAGTTGGCGTGCACGCTTGTATATCAAATGGGCATCCAAATCTATAATCAAATTTCAATTACAAGAATTTGGTCAAAAGTGAAACTCCATCATGCAATTTTTCTAAGGTTTGTCTTAAAGGAGGGGAAAATAGCTCTGAACATCAGGAAATTTGGCATGCAATCTTATCTACCAAATGGTCATCTAAATCTATGATCCAACTTTAATTTCGAGAAATTGGTCAAAAGTGAAACTTCGGTGTGCACTCTGACAAAGGTTGCACTTAAAGGCAGTGAAAATAGTTCAAAATGTTGCGAAAGTAATCGGTACCTAAATTCACTTTCAAATTTCAATTCTGAAAAAAGTCGACAAAAATGCATCTTTTGAACCTTGGTTTGACCATCTTTGAATGATGGTCAAAATAGCTCCAAATCTAATAAAAAAAGTTGTCCATGCCAATATTTCAAATGAGTAGCTAAATCTACTTTAACATTTGAATTTTGAGAAATTAGAAAAATGCAACGTTTTAGGCCTTGGTTGGACAAAGTTTTGTCAAGGTCCAAAATGGCTCACAATCCATAAAAAATCTACATGTAGGCTTATCTCTCAAATGGGTACGTAAATACAGTTTCAAATTTCAATTTTGAGAAAGTCAAGAAAAGTGCTTTTCTTAAAACTTGGTTTGACCAACCTTAACTAAGGGCCAAAATAACTCAAAATCTCGCAAAAATATGTGTGCATGCTTATCTTTTAAATGGGTGTCTAAATCTACTTTTACATTTGATTTCTAAGAAATTGGAAAAAACTGCATTCTTTTAGGCCTTGGTTTGACCAAGTTTGACTAAGGTCCAAAATAGCTCGAAATCTCCTGAAAGTTTGTATGCATGTTTATCTCTCAAATGGGTAATTAAATTCTCTTTCAAAATTCAATTGTGAGAATGTCAAAAAAATATCATCTCTTAGGCCTTTGCTTGACCAAACTTGAATAGTGACCAAAATAGTTCCGAACATTGTGAAAGTTGGTGTGCACTCTTATAGAACAAATGAACAGATAAATCTACAATCAAATTTTAGTTATGAGAAATTGGTCAAAAGTAAAACTCTGTTGTGCGGTTTTACTAAGGTTAGGTTTACATGGGGTGACAATAGTTAGGAACATCTCGAACGTTCACGTCCACGCTTTTATATCAAATGGGCATCCAGATCTATGGTCAAATTTCAATTCTAAGAGCCTGCTCAAAAGTGAAACTTCACTATACAGTTTTGCTAGGGTTGGGATTAAAGGAGCTCAAAATAGCTCAGAACGTTGTGAAAGTTAGTGTGAATGCTTGTTTATCCAATGGGCATCCAAATCTATTATCAAGTTTCAATTCTGAAGAGTTGGTAAAAAGTGAAACTCCATCATGTGGTTTTGTTAGGGTTTGGCTTAAAGGAGCCGAAAATAGCTCTAAATATCGTAAAAGTTGACATGCACTCCTATCTTCCAAATTCACATCTAAATCTATGATCAAATTTTATTTTCGAGATATTGGTCGAAAGTGAGAGTCCATCGTGTGGTTTCTCCAAGGTTGGGGTTAAAGTGGGTGAAGATAGCTTGGAACATCGTGAAACTTGAAGTGTATGCTTGTCTTTCAAATGGGCATCCAAATCTATTATCAAATTTCAATTCCGAGAAATTGGTCAGAAGTGAAACTTCGTCGTGCATTTTCACTAGACTTGGGCTTAAAGGGGGTACAAATAGCCCAGAACATTGCAAAAGTTGGCATGCACGCTTGTATATCAAATGGGCATCCAAATCAATGATAAAATTTTAATTCATGAAATTGTTGAAAAGGAAAACTCCATCATACAATTTCGCTAAGGTTTGTCGTAAAGGAGGGGAAAATAGCTCTAAACACCATGAAATTTGGCGTGCACTATTATCTACCAAGTGGGACATCTAAATCTACGATCAAATTTTAATTCTAAGAAATTTTCCAAAAGTGAAACTTTGTCGTGCGCTTTCACTAAGGTTGCACTTAAAGGGATTGAAAATAGCTCTGAACGTCGTGAAATTTTGCGTGCACACTTGTTTATTGAAATGGGTACCTGAATCCACTTTCAAATTTCAATTCTGAATAGTTCGACAAAAGTGCATCTTTTCAACCTTGGTTTGACCATCCTTGAATAAGGGCCAAAATAGCTCCAAATCTCATAAAAATAGGTGTCCATGAATGTGTTTTAGATGGGTATCTAATCTACTTTAAAATTTGAATTTTACGAAGATGGAAAAAATTTAACATTTTAGGCCTTGGTTTATCGAAGTTTGACTGAGGTCCAAAATGGCTCGCAATCCCCAAAAAATCTACACATAGGATTATCTCTCAAATGGGAACCTAAATACTGTTTGAAATTTCAATTTTGAGAAAGTTAAAAAAGTGTAGTTTTAGAACTTGGTTTGACCAACCTTAACTAATGGTCAAAATAACTCGAAATCTCGCAAAAATATGTGTGCACGCTTATCTCTTAAATGGGTATCTATATCTACTTCAAAAATTGATTTCTAAGAAGTTGGAAAAAAATGCAACCTTATAGGCCTTGGTTTGACCAAGTTTGACTAAGGTCCGAAACACCTTGAAAGCCCCTGAAAGTTTGTTTGTATGGTTATCTCTCAGATGGTACCAAGATTCTCTTTCCAAATTGAATTATGAGAAAGTCATAAAAATAGCATCTATTAGACCTTTCCTTGACCATCCTTGAACAACGACCAAAATAGCTTCAAACATCATGAAAGTTGGCATGTACTCTTATCTACCAAAATGCGCAGATAAATCTATAATCAAATTTTAATTCTGAGAAATTGGTCAAAAGTGAAACTTCGTTGTGAGGTACTTTTGCTAAGGTTGGGATTTAAGGGGTGAAAATATTTTGGAACATCCCGAAAGTTTGCATGCATAATTTCTTTTAAATGGGTATCTAAAATAATTTAACATTTGAATTTTGAGAAGATGGAAAAAATGTAATGTTTTAGGCCTTGGTTTGATGACGTTTGACCGAGGTCCAAAATGGCTCCAAATCCCAAAAAATCTACATGTAGGATTATCTCTCAAATGGGAACCTAAATACTGTTTCAAATTTCAATTTCGAGAAAGTGAAAAAAAATTGTATTTCTTAGAACTTGGTTTCACCAACCTTAACTAAGGGCCGAAATAACTCGAAATATCACAAAAATATGTGTGCACACTTATATCTTAAATGGGTATCTAAATCTACTTTTACATTTTATTTCTAAGAAATTGGAAAAAAGTGCAAACTTTTATGCCTTGGTTTGCCCAAGTTTGACTAAGGTCCAAAATAGCTCGAAATCCTCTGAAAGTTTGCATGCATGGTTGTCTCTCAAATGGGAACCTATATTCTCTTTCAAATTTCAATTACGAGAAAGTAAAAAAAAAACATCTCTTAAACATTTTCTTGACCAACCTTGAATACCGACCAAAATAGATCCGAACATTGTGAAACTTGGCATGCATTCCTATATAATAAATGCACAGATAAATCTACGATCAAATTTTAAATCTGAGAAATTGGTCAAATGTGAAACGTTGTTGTGCGGTTTTACTAAGGTTGGACTTACAGGGGGTGAAAATAGTTTGGAACATCTTGAACGTTCATGTGCACACTTGTCTATGAAATGGGCATCCAAATCTATGACCAAATTTCAATTCTAAGAAACTGCTCAAAAGTGAAACTTTGTTGTACAGTTTCGCTAGGGTTGGGATTAAAGGAGGTCAAAATAGCTCGAAACATTGTGAAAGTTAGCGTCAATGCTTGTTTATCCAATGGGCATCCAAATCTATTATCAAGTTTCAATTTCGAGAATTTGGTCAAAAGTGAAACTCCATCGTGCATTTTTGTTAGGGTTTGGCTTAAAGGAGCCAAAAATAGCTTTGAACATCGTGAAAGTTGGTGTGCAATCCTATCTTCCAAACTCGCATCTAAATATATGATCAAATTTTAATTCCAAGAAATTGGTCAAAAGTGAGACTCCGTTGTGTGGTTTCACCAAGCTTGGGGTTAAAGTGGGTGAAGATAGCTCAGAACATCATGAAAGTTGAAGTGTACGCTTATCTATCAAATGGGAATCCAACTCTATGATCAAATTTCAATTCCAAGAAATTGGTCAGAACTGAAACTCCGTCGTGCATTTTCACTAGACTTTGGGCTTAAAGGGGGTCCAAATAGCTTGGAACATTACCAAAGTTAGCGTGCATGCTTGTATATCAAACGGGCATCCATTTGTATGATCAAATTTTAATTCCAAGAATTTGGTCAAAAGGGAAACTCCATCATACGGTTTCTCTAAGGTGTGGCTTAAAGGAGGGGAAAATAGCTCTGAACATCATGAAATTTGGCATGCACTCTTATCTACCAAATGAGGATTTAAATCTATGATCAAATTTTATTTCCAAGAAATTGTTCAAAAGTGAAACTTAGTCATGCGCTTTCGCTAAGGTTGCATTTAAACGGTGTGAAAATAGCTCGGAACATCACGAAACTTGGTGTGCATGGTTGTTTATTGAAATGGGTACCTAAATCCACTTTCAAATTTCAATTCTAAAAAAGTCGACAAAAAGTGAATTTTTTCAAACTTGGTTTGTCTATACTTGAATGAAGACCAAAATATCTCCAAATCTCATTAAAATAGGTGTCCATGCCTATCTTTTAAATGGGTATCTAAATCTACATTAAAATTTGAATTTTGAGAAATTGGAAAAAATGCAACATTTTAGGCCTTGGATTGACGAAGTTTGATCGAGATCCAAATTAGCTTGCAATCCCCAAAAAATATACATGTAGGCCTCTCATATAGGTACCTAAATAAAGTTTAAAATTTCAATTTCAGGAAAGTAAAAAAAAGTGCATTTCTTAGAACTTGGTTTGACCAACCTTAACTAAGGGCCGAAATAACTCGAAATCTCGCAAAAATATGTGTGCACGCTTATCTCTTAAATGGTTATTTATATCTACTTTAAAACTTGATTTCTAAGAAATTGGAAAAACGTGCAACCTTATAGGCTTTGGTTTGACCAAGTTTGACTAAGGTCCAAGATAGCTCGAAATCCCTTGAAAGTTTGTATGTATTGTTATTTCTCAAATGGTACCGAATTTCTCTTTCCAAATTCAATTACAAGAAAGTAAAAAAAAACAGCATCTCTTAGACCTTTGCTTAACCATCCTTGAATAATGACCAAAATAGCTTCGAACATCGTGAAAGTTAGCATCCACTCTTATCTACCAAAATGCATAGATAAATCTACGATCAAATTTTAATTCTGAGAAATTGGTCAAAAGTGAAACTTCGTTGTGAGTTTTTTCTAAGGTTGGGATTAAAGGGCGTGAAAATATTTTGGAACATCCTAAAATTTTGCGTGCATAATTGTATATCAAATGGGCATTCAAATCTATGATCAAATTTCCATTCTAAGAAACTACTCAAAAGTGAAACTTCGTCGTGTGGTTTCACTAGGGTTGGGCTTAAAGTGGGTCAAAATAGCTCAACCTTCAATTCTGAGAAGTTGGTTAAAAGTGAAACTCTGGTGTGCAGTTTTGTTAGGGTTTCACTTAAAGGAGCCAAAAATAGCCCCGACCATTGTGAAATTTGGTGTGCACTATTGTCTTCCATACGCATCTAAATCTATGCTCAAATTTTAATTTCAAGAAATTGATCCAAAGTGAGACTTCGTTGTGCGCTTTCACCTAAGGTTGGGGTTAAAGGGGGTGAAAATAGCTCAAAACATCACAAAAGTTGGAGTGCATGCTTCTATATCTAATAGGCCTCCAAATCTATGATCAAATTTAAATTACAAGAAATTAGTCAAAAGTGAAACTCCATCATTAAGTTTTTCTAAGGTTTGTCTTAAAGGAGTAGAAAATAGCTTTGAACATCACACTATTTGGCATGCACTCTTATCTACCAAATGGTCATCTAAATCTACAATCAAATTTTAATTTCGAGAAATTGGTCAAAAGTGAAACTTCGTCGTGCGCTCCTTAAAGAGGGTCCAAATAGCTCGGACCATTGTAAAAGTTGGCCTGCACACTTGTATGTCAAATGGGCATCCAAATCTATGATCAAATTTCAATTACAAGAATTTGGTCAGAAGTGAAACTCCATGATTCAATTTTGCTAAGGTTTGTCTTAAAGGAGGGGAAAATAGCTTTGAACATCATGCTATTTGGCATGCACTCTTATCTACCAAATGGTCATCTAAATCTACGATCAAATTTTAATTTTGAGAAATTGGTCAAAAGTGAAACTTCTTTGTGAGGTTTTGCTAAGGTTGGGCTTAAAGGGGGTGAAAATATTTCAGAACGTCCCAAAAGTTCATGTGCATACTTGTGTATTAAATGGACATCCAAATCTATGATCAAATTTCAATTCTAAGAAAGTACTCAAAAGTGAAACTCCGTCGTGCGGTTTCACTAAGGTTGGGCTTAAAGGGTGTCAAAATAGCTCAAGTTTTAATTCTGAGAAGTTGGTCAAAAGTGAAACTCCATCGTGCGGTTTTAATAGGGTTTGGCTTAAAGGAGCCAAAAATAGCCCTGAACATCGTGAAAGTTGGTGTGCACTATTATCTTCCAAATGCGCATCTAAATCTACGATCAAATTTTAATTTCAATAAATTGGTCAAAAGTGAGACTCTCTCATGCGGTTTCTCCAAGGTTGGGGTTAAAGGGGGTGAAAATAGCTTAGAACATCATGAAAGTTGGAGTGCATGCTTCTATATCTAATAGGCATCCAAATCTATGATCAAATTTCAATTTCAAGAAATTAGTTAGAAGTGAAACTCTATCGTGCATTTTCGCTAGCGTTGGGTTTAATGCAGGTCCAAATAGCTTGAAGAAATACAAAATTTGGCGTACACGCTTCTATATCAAACGGGCATCCAAATCTATGATCAAATTTCAATTCCGAGAATTTGGTCAAAAGTGAAACTCTGTCGTGTGATTTTGATAGGGTTAGGATTAAAGGGGGTCAAAATAGTTAGGAACATTGTGAAAGTTGGTGTGTGTGCTTGTTTATCCAATGGGCATCCAAATCTATGATCAAGTTTCAATTCTGAGAAGTTGGTCAAAAGTGAAACTCCATCGTGCGGTTTTGTTAGGGTTTGGCTTAAAGGAGCCGACAATAGCTTTGAACATCGTTAAAGTTGGCGTGCAATCCTATCTTCCAAACTCGCATCTAAATATATGATCAAATTTTAATTCCAAGAAATTGGTCAAAAGTGAGACTCCGTCATGTGGTTTCCCCAAGCTTGGAGTTAAAGTGGGTGAAGATATCTCAGAACGTCATGAAAGTTGAAGTGTGCGCTTGTCTATCAAATGGGAATCCAACTCTATGATCAAATTTCAATTCCAAGAAATTGGTCAGAACTGAAACTCCATCGTGCATTTTCACTAGACTTTGGGCTTAAAGGGGGTCAAAATAGCTTGGAACATTACCAAAGTTAGTGTGCATGCTTGTATATCAAACAGGCATCCAATTTTATGATCAAATTTTAATTCCAAGAATTTGGTCAAAAGGGAAACTCCATCATACGGTTTCGCTAAGCTCTGGCTTAAAGGAGGGGAAAATAGCTCTAAACATCATGAAATTTGGCATGCACTCTTATCTACCAAATGAGGATTTAAATCTATGATCAAATTTTAATTCCAAGAAATTGTTCAAAAGTGAAACTTAGTCATGCGCTTTCACAAAGGTTACATTTAACGGGTGTGAAAATAGCTCGGAATGTCACGAAACTTGGCGTGCATGGTTGTTTATTGAAATGGGTACCTAAATCCACTTTCAAATTTCAATTCTAAAAAGTCGACAAAAAGAGAATTTTTTCAACCTTGGTTTGTCTATACATGAATGAAGGCCAAAATATCTCCAAATCTCATTAAAATAGGTGTACATGCCTATCTTTTAAATGGGTATCTAAATCTACTTTAAAATTTGAATTTTGAGAAATTGGAAAAAATGCAACGTTTTAGGCCTTGGTTTGACGAAGTTTGATCGAGATCCAAATTGGCTTGCAATTCCCCAAAAATATATATGTTGGCCTCTCATATAGGTACCTAAATAAAGTTTAAAATTTCAATTTCAGGAAAGTAAAAAGCAGTGCATTTCTTAGAAATTGGTTTGACCAACCTTAACTAAGGGCCGAAATAACTCGAAATCTCACAAAAATATGTGTGCACGCTTATCTCTTAAATGGGTATTTATATCTACTTTAAAACTTGATTTCTAAGAAATTGGAAAAAAGTGCAACCTTATAGGCTTTGGTTTGACCAAGTTTGACTAAGGTCCAAAATAGCTCGAAATCCCCTGAAAGTTTGTATGTATTGTTATTTCTCAAATGGTACCGAATTTCTCTTTCCAAATTCAATTACGAGAAAGTAAAAAAAAAGCATCTCTTAGACCTTTGCTTAACCATCCTTGAACAACGACCAAAATATCTTCGAACATCGTGAAAGTTGGCATGCACTCTTATCTACCAAAATGCGTAGATAAATCTACGATCAAATTTTAATTTTGAGAAATTGGTCAAAAGTGAAACTTCATTGTGAGTTTTTGCTAAGGTTGGGCTTAAAGGGGGTGAAAATATTTTGGAAAATCCTGAAAGTTCACATGCATAATTGTATATCAAATGGGCATCCAAATCTATGATCAAATTTCCATTCTAAGAAACTACTCAAAACTGAAACTTCATCGTGTGGTTTCACCAGGGTTGGGCTTAAAGTGGGTCAAAATAGCTCAACCTTCAATTCTGAGAAGTTGGTTAAAAGTGAAAATCTGGCATGCAGTTTTGTTAGGGTTTCGATTAAAGGAGCCGAAAATAGCCCCGAACATTGTGAAATTTGGTGTGCACTATTGTCTTCCATACGCACCTAAATCTATGATCAAATTTTAATTTTGAGAAATTGATCAAAAGTGAGACTCTGTCGTGCAATTTCACCCAAGGTTGGGGTTAAAGGGGGTGAAAATAACTCAGAACATCATGAAAGTTGGAGTGCATGCTTCTATATCTAATAGGCCTCCAAATCTATGATCAAATTTAAATTACAAGAAATTAGTCAAAAGTGAAACTCCATCATTCAGTTTTTCTAAGGTTTGTCTTAAAGGAGGGGAAAATAGCTTTGAACATCACGCTATTTGGTATGCACTCTTATCTACCAAAGGGTCATCTAAATCTACAATCAAATTTTAATTTTGAGAAATTGGTCAAAAGTGAAACTTCGTCGTGGGCTCCTTAAAGAGGGTCCAAATAGCTCGGACCATTGTAAAAGTTGGCGTGCATGCTTGTATATCAAACAGGCATCCAAATCTATGATCAAATTTCAATTACAAGAATTTGTTCAGAAGTGAAACTCCATGATTCAGTTTTACTGAGGGGAAAATAGCTCTGAACATCACGCTATTTGGCATGCACTCTTTTCTACCAACTGGTCATCTAAATCTATGATCAAATTTTAATTCTGAGAAATTGGTCAAAAGTGAAACTTCTTTGTGAGATTTTGCTAAGGTTGGGCTTAAAGGGGGTGAAAATAATTCAAAATGTCCCGAAATTTCATGTGCATACTTCTGTATCAAATGGACATCCAAATCTATGATCAAATTTCAATTCAAAGAAACTACTCAAAAGTGAAACTCCGCCATGTGGTTTCACTAAGGTTGGGCTTAAAGGGGGTCAAAATAGCTCAAGTTTTAATTCAGAGAAGTTGGTCAAAAGTGAAACTCCATCGTGCGGTTTTAATAGGGTTTGGCTTAAAGGAGCCAAAAATAGCCTTGAACATCGTGAAATTTGGTGTGCACTATTATCTTCCAAATGCACATCTAAATCTACGATCAAATTTTAATTTCAATAAATTGGTCAAAAGTGAGACTCTCTCATGCGGTTTCTCCAAGGTTGGGGTTAAAGGGGGTGAAAATAGCTCAAAACATCACGAAAGTTGGAGTGCATGCTTCTATATCTAATAGGCATCCAAATCTATGATCAAATTTCTCAAGAAATTAGTCAGAAGTGAAACTCCATCATGCATTTTCGCTAGTGTTGGGTTTAATGGAGGTCCAAATAGCTCGGAGAAATACAAAAGTTGGCGTGCACACTTCTATATCAAACAGGCATCCAAATCTATGATCAAATTTCAATTCCGAGAATTTGGTCAAAAGTGAAACTCTGTTGTGCGATTTTGCTAGGGTTAGGATTAAAAGGGGTCAAAATAGATAGGAACATTGTGAAAGTTGGTGTGTGTTCTTGTTTATCCAATGGGCATCCAAATCTATGATCAAGTTTCAATTCTGAGAATTTAGTCAAAAGTGAAACTCCATCATGCGGTTTTGTTAGGGTTTGGCTTAAAGGAGCCAAAAATAGCTCTGATCATCGTGAAAGTTGGCGTGCACTCTTATCCACCAAATGCAAAGATAAATCTATAATCAAATTTTAATTCTGAGAAATTCGTCGAAAGGGGGTGAAAATATTTCAGAACGTCGCAAAAATATGTGTGCATGCTTATCTCTTAATTGGGTATCTAAATCTACTTTTACATTTGATTTCTAAGAAATTGAAAAAAAGTGCAACCTTTTAGGGCTTTGTTTGACCAAATTTGACTAAGTTCCAAAATAGCTCGAAATCCCCTGTAAGTTTGTATGCACGGTTATCTCTCAAATGGTTACCTAAATTCTCCTTCAAATTTTAATTACGAGAAAGTAAAAAAAGTAGCATCCCTTAGACCTTTTCTTGACCAAATTTGAATAATGAGCAAACTAACTCTAAACATCATATAAGGTTGTGTGCACTCTTATCTACCAAATGCGTAGATAAATCTACGATGAAATTTTAATTCTTAGAAATTGGTCAAAAGTGAAACTCCGTTGTGCAGTTTTGCTAAGGTTAGGCTTATAGGGAGTGACAATATTTAGGAATGTATCAAACGTTCACATTCAGAATGTCGCAAAAGTTCACATGCACACTTCTCTATCAAATGGTTATCCAAATCTATGATCAAATTTCAATTGTAAGAAACTGCTCAAAAGTGAAACTACCTCGTGTAGTTTCACTAGGGTTGGGCTTAAAGGGGGTGAAAACAGCTCAGAATGTTGTGAATGTGTGCATGGTTATTTATAAAATAGGTATCCAAATCTATGATTAAGTTTCAATTATGAGTAGTTGGTCAAAAGTGAAACTCCATCGTGTGGTTTTGTTAGGGTTTGGCTTAAAGCAGCCAAAAATAGCTCTAAACATCGTAAAAGTTGGTATACACTCTTATCTTCCAAATGCGCATCTAAATCAATGATTGAATTTTAATTTTGAGAAATTGGTCAAAAGTGAGACTCCATCACGCGGTTTCGCCAAGGTTGGGGTTAAAGAGGGTGAAAATTGCTCAGAACATCGTGAAAGTTTGAGTGCACACTTGTCTATCAAATGGGAATCCATATCTATGATTAGATGTCAATTCAGATAAATTGGTATGAAGTGAAACTCTGTCATTCATTCTCTCTAGAGTTGGTCTTAAAGAGGGTCCAAATAGCTCAGAACATTGCAAAAGTTGGCATGCACGCTTGTATATCAAACAGGGACACAACTCTATGATCAAATTTCAATTACAAGAATTTGGTCAAATGTGAAACTCCATCATGCATTTTTGCTAAGGTTTGTCTTAAAGGTGGATAAAATAGATCTAAACAACATGAAATTTCACAATCACTCTTATCTACCAAATGGTCATCTAAATCTACAATCAAATTTTAATTCTGAGAAATTGGTCAAAAGTGAAACTTTGTTGTGTGCTTGCACTAAGGTTGCACTTAAAGGGAGTGAAAATAGCTCAGAACATCGTGAAACTTAGCGTGGACGTTTGTTTATTGAAATGCGTACCTAAATTCACTTTCAAATTTCAATTCTGAAAAAGTCGACAAAAGTGCATATTTTCAACCTTGGTTTGACCATCTTTGAATTATGGCCAAAATAGCTCCAAATCTCATAAAAATAGGTGTCCATGCCAATATTTTAAATGGGTACCTAAATCTACTTTAAAATTTCAATTTTGAGAAATTGAAAAAATGCAACGTTTTAGTCCTTGGTTGGATGAAGTTTGACCGAGGTCCAAAATGGCTTGCAATCCCCAAAAAATCTACATGTAGGCTTATCTCTCAAATGGGTACATAAATACAGTTTCAAATTTCAATTTCAAGAAAGTCAAGAAAAGTGTTTTTCTTAGAACTTGATTTGACCAACCTTAACCAAGGGCCGAAATAACTCAAAATTTCACAAAAATATGTGTGCACACTTATCTTTTAAATGGATATCTAAATCTAATTTTACATTTGATTTCTAAGAAATTGGAAAAAAATCCAACCTTTTAGGCCTTAGTTTGACCAAGTTTGACTAAAGTCCAAAATAGCTCGAAAGCTCTTGAAAGTTTGTATGCATGGTTATTTCTCAAATGGGTACCTAAATTCTCTTTCAAATTTCAATTGCGAGAAAGTCAAAAATATCAACTCTTAGGCCTTTGCTTGACCAACCTTGAATAGTGACCAAAATAGCTCTGAACATCGTTAAAGTTGGGATGCACGCTTATATAACAAATGCACAGATAAATCTACGATCAAATTTTAGTTCTAAGAAATTGGTCAAAAGTAAAACTCTGTTGTGCAATTTTGCTAAGGTTAGGATTACAAGGGGTGACAATATTTAGGAACATCTCGAACGTTCATGTGCACGCTTTTATATCAAATGGGCATCCAAATCTATGATCAAATTTCAATTCTAAGAAACTGCTCAAAAGTGAAACTTCGTTGGACGGTTGGTTTCGCTAGGGTTGGGATTAAAGGAGGTCAAAATAGCTTGGAACATTACGAAAGTTAGCATGAAGGATTATTTATCCAATGGGCATCCAAATCTATTATCAAGTTTCAATTATGAGACGTTGGTCAAAATTTCATCATGCGGTTTTTGTTAGGGTTTGGCTTAAGGAACTGAAAATAGATCTGAACATCGTGAAAGTTGTTGTGCACTCCTATCTTCAAAATTCACATCTAAATCTATGATCAAATTTTAATTCCGAGAAATTGGTCAAAAGTGAGACTCCATCGTGTGCTTTTGCCAAGGTTGGTGTTAAAGTGGGTGAAGATAGCTCGAGACATCGCGAAAGTTGAAGTGTACTATTGTCTATCAAATGGGCATCCAAATCTATGATCAAATTTCAATTCCGAGAAATTGGTCAAAAATGAAACTCCTTTGTGCATTTTCACTAGACTTGAGCTTAAATGGGGTCCAAATAGGTCGGTACATTGCAAAATTTGGCATGCATGCTTGTATATCAAACAAGCATCCAAATAATCTATGATCAAATTTTAATTCATGAAATTGTTCAAAAGGAAAAGTCCATCATATGATTTCGCTAAGGTTTGTCTTAAAGGAGGTGAAAATAGCTCTGAACTTCATGAAATTTGGCATGCAATATTATTTACCAAGTGGGCACCTTAATCTACGATCAAAATTAAGTCCGATAAATTGGCCAAAAGTGAAACTTTGTCGTGCGCTTTGGCTAAGGTTGCACTTAAAGGGAGTGAAAATAGCTCAGAACGTCGCGAAAGTTGGCGTGCACACTTGTTTATTGAAATGGGTATCTAAATTCACTTTCAAATTTTAATTATGAAAAAGTTGACAAAAGTGCATCTTTGCAACCTTGGTTTGACCATCCTTGACTAAGGGTCAAAATAGATCCAAATCTCATAAAAATAGGTGTCCATGCCTATATTTTAAAGGGGTATCTAATCTACTTTAAAATTTGAATTTTGAGAAGATGGAAAAAATGTAACGTTTTAGGCCTTGGTTTGATGAAGTTTGACCGAGGTCCAAAATGGTTCGCAATCCCCAAAAAATCTGCATGCAAGCTTATCTCTCAAATGGGAACGTAAATACAGTTTCAAATTTCAATTTCGAGAAAGTAAAAAAAAAGTGCATTTCTTAGAACTTGGTTTGACCATCCTTAACTAAGGGCCGAAATAACTTGAAATATCACAAAAATATGCGTGCCCGCTTATATCTTAAATGGTTATCTAAATCTTGTCTAACATTTGATTTCTAAGAAATTGGGAAAAAGTGCAAACTTTTATGCCTTGGTTTGACCAAGTTTGACTAAGGTCCAAAATAGCTCAAAATCCCCTTAAAGTTTGTATGCATGATTCTCTCTCAAATGGGTACCTAAATTCTCTTTCAAATTTCAATTATGAGAAAGTTGAAAAAATAACATCTCTTAGACATTTGGTTGACCAACCTTGAATAATGACCAAAATAACTATGAACATCGTGAAAGCTGGCATGCACTCTTATATAACAAATGCACAGATAAATCTACAAGGAAATTTTAGTTCTAAGAAATTGGTCAAAAGTGAAACCCTGTTGTGCGGTTTTGCTAAGGTTGGCCTTACAGGGGGTGACAATATTTACGAACGTCTTGAACATTCACGTGCACACTTTTCTATCAAATGGGCATCCAAATCTATGATCAAATTTCAATTCTAAGAAACTGCTCAAAAGTGAAACTTCATTGTACGGTTGGGATTAAAGGAGGCCAAAATAGCTTGAAACATTGCGAAAGTTGGTGTGAATGCTTGTTTATCAAATGGAAATATAAATCTATTACCAAGTTTCAATTCTGAAAAGTTGGTCGCAATAGAAATTCCATCATGCGGTTTTGTTAGGGTTTGGCTTAAAGGAGCTGAAAATAGCTATGAACATCATGAAAGTTCGCATGCACTGTTATCTTCCAAATTCGCATCTAAATATATGATCAAATTTTAATTCCAAGAAATTGGTCAAAAGTGAGACTTCTTCGTGCGGTTTCAACAAGGTTGGGGTTAAAGTGGGTGAATATAGCTTGGAATGTCACGAAAGGTTAAGTGTATGCTTGTCTATCAAATGGGCATCCAACTCTATGATCAAATTTCAATTTTGAGAAATTGGTCAGAAGTGAAAGTCCGACATGCATTTTCACTAGACTTGGGCTTTAAGGGGGTCCAAATAGCTTGGAACATTGCAAAAGTTGGCATTCATGCTTGTATATCAAATGGGAATCCAAATCTATAATCAACTTTCAATTTTGAGAATTTGGTCAAAAGGGAAACTCCATCATACGGTTTTGCTAAGGTTTGGCTTAATTCCAAGAAATTGTTCAAAAGTGAAACTTAGTCATGCGCTTTCGCTAAGGTTGCATTTAAAGGGTGTGAAAATAGCTCAGAAAATCAAATTTCAATTCTAAAAAAGTTGACAAAAGTGCATCTTTTCAACCTTGGTTTGACCATACTTGAGTGATGGACAAAATAGCTCCAAATCTCATTAAAATAGCTATCCATGCCAATCTTTGAAATGGGTATCTAAACCTACTTTAAAATTTGAATTTTGAGAAATTGGAAAACATGCAAAATTTTAGGCATTGGTTTGACGAAGTTTGAACGAGGTCCAAAATGGCTCGCAATGCCCCAAAAATATACATGTAGGCTTATCTCTCAGATGGGCACCTAAATGCAGTTTCAAAATTCAATTTCAAGAAATTAAAATAATTTGCATTTCTTAGAACTTGGTTTGACCAACCTTAACTAAGGGTCGAAATAAATCAAAATCTCACAAATGGGTATCTATATCTACTTTAAAAATTGATTTCAAATAAATTGGAAAAAAGTGCAACCTTATAGGCCTTGGTTTAACCAAATTTGAATAACGTGCAAAATAGCTCGAAATCCCCTGAAAGTTTGTATGTATGGTTATCTCTGAAACGGTACTGAAATTATCTTTCCAAATTCAATCACAAGAAAGTCGAAAAAATAGCATCTCTTAGACCTTTTCTTGACCGTCCTTGAACAATGACCAAAATAGCTCGAACATCGTGAAAGTTGTTTGCATGCACTCTTATCTACCAAAATGTGCAGATAAATCTACGATCAAATTTTAATTATGAGAAATTGGTCAAAAGTGAAACTTCATTGTGAGGTTTTGCTAAGGTTGGGCTTAAAGGGGGTGAAAATATTTTGGAACGTCCCGAAAGTTCATGTGCATACTTGTCTATCAAATGGGCATCAAAATCTATAATCAAATTTCAATTCTAAGAAACTACTCAAAAGTGAAACTCCATCGTGTGGTTTCACTAAGATTGGCCTTAAAGGGGGTTGAAATAGCTCAAGTTTCAATCAAATTTTAATTTCAAGAAATTGGTCAAAAGTGAGACTTCATCATGCGATTTCACCAAGATTGGGGTTAAAGGGTGTGAAAATAGCTCAAAACATCGCGAAAGTTGGACTGCATGCTTCTATATCTAATAGGCCTCCAAATTTAAGATCAAATTTAAATTTCAAGAAATTAGTCAGAAGTGAAACTCCATCGTGCATTTTTCGCTAGAGTTGGGATTAAAGGGGGTCCAAATGGCTCGGAACAATACAAAATTTCGCGTGCACTCTTGTATATCAAACAAGCATCCAAATCTATGATCAAATTTCAATTCTGAGAATTTGGTGAAAAGTGAAACTCTGTCATGCAGTTTTGCTAGGGTTGGGATTAAATGGGGTCAAAATAGATCGAAACATTATGAAAGTTGGTGTGTGTGCTTTTTTACCCAATGGGCATCCAAATCTATATCAAGTTTCAATTCTAAGAAGTTGGTCAAAAGTGAAACTCCATCGTGTGGTTTTGTTAGGGGCTTAAAGGAGCTGAAAATAGCTCTTAACATCGTGAAAGTTAGCGTGCAATATTATCTACCAAATGTGTAGATAAATCTACGACCAAATTTTAATTATAAGAAATTGGTCAAAAGTGAAACTCTGTTGTCCGCTATTGCAAAGCTTGGGCCTAAAGGGGGTGAAAATATTTCGAAACGTCGCAAAAATATATGTGCACGCTTATCTCTTAATTGGGTATCTAAATCTAGTTTTACATTTGATTTCTAAGAAATTGGAAAAAAGTGTAACCTTTTAGGGCTTTGTTTTACCAATTTTGACTAAGTTCCAAAAGAGCTCGAAATCCACAAAAAGTTTCTATGCATGGTTATCTCTCAAATGGGTACCTAAATTCTCTTTCAAATTTCAATTACGAGAAAGTCGAAAAAGTAGCATCTCTTAGACCATTGCTTGACCAACTTTGAATAACGAGCAAAATAACTCTGAACATCATGAAAGTTTGTGTGCACTCTTATCTACCAAATGCATAGATAAACCTATGATCAAATTTTACTTCTGAGAAATTGGTCAAAAGTGAATCTCCATTGTGCGGTTTGCTAAGGTTGGGCTTAAAGGGGCTGAAAATATTTCGAAACGTCGTGAAAGTTTGCATGCATAGTTGTCTATCAAATGGGTATGCAAATCTATGATCAAATTTCAATTCTAAGAAACTGCTCAAAAGTGAAAGTTCGTTGTGCAGTTTCGCTATGATTGGGCTTAAAGGTCAAAAAGCTTAGAACGTTGTGAAAGTTGTCATGCATGCTTATTTATCCAATGGGTATCAAAATATATGATCAAGTTTCAATTTTGAGAATTTGGTCAAAAGTGAAACTCCATTGTGTGGTTTTGCTTAAAGCAGCCGAAAATAGCTCTGAACATCGTGAAAGTTGGTGTACACTCTTATCTTCCAAATGCGCAACTAAATCAATGATCAAATTTTAATTCCAAGAAATTGGTCAAAATTGAGACTCTGTCGTTCAATTTCGCTAAGGTTGGGGTTAAAGAGGGTGAAAATAGGTCGAAACATCATGAAAGTTGGAGTGTACACTTCTCTATCAAATGGGCATCCAAATCTATGATCAGATTTCAATTCCGATAAAGTGGTTAGAAGTGAAACTCTATCATGCATTTTCACTAGGGTTGGTCTTAAAGAGGGTCCAAATAGCTGGGAACATTGCAAAAGTTGGCGTGCACACTTGTATATCAAACATGCATCCAAATCTATGATCAAATTTCAATTACAAGTATTTGGTCAAATGTGAAACTCCATCATGCAGTTTTGCTAAGGTTTGTCTTAAAGGAGGGGAAAATAGCTCGGCACATCATGTAATTTGGCATGCACTCTTATATACCAAATGGTCATCTAAATCTACAATCAAATTTTGACTCCAAGAAATTGTTCAAAAGTGAAACTTCGTCATGCACTCTCACTAAGGTTGCACTTAGAGGGAGTGCAAATAACTCTAAACGTCGCGAAAGTTGGCGTGCACGTTTGTTTATTGAAATGGGTACCTAAATTCACTTTCAAATTTCAATTCTGAAAAAGTTAAGAAAAGTCTACATTTTTTCAACCTTGGTTTGACCATCTTTGAATGATGTCCAAATTAGCTCCAAATCTCATAAAAATAGGTGGCCATGCTAATATTTTAAATGGGTATCTAAATCTACTTTAAAATTTAAATTTTAAGAAATTGAAAAAATGCAATGTTTTAGGCCTTGGTTGGACGAAGTTTGACCGAGTTCCAAAATGGTCAAGAAAAGTGATTTTATTAGAACTTGGTTTGACCAACCTTAACCAAGGGCCGAAATAACTCGAAATCTCATAAAAATATGTGTGCACGCTTATTTTTTAAATGAGTATCTAAAACTACTTTTACATTTGATTTCTAAGAAATTGGAAAAAACAGCAACCTTTTAGGCCTTGGTTTGACCAAGTTTAACTAAGGTCCAAAATAGCTCGAAATCTCCTGAAAGTTTATATGTATGGTTATCTCTCAAATGAGTACCTAAATTCTCTTTCAAATTTTAATTGCGAGAAATTCGAAAAAATATAATCTCTTAAGACTTTGCTTGACCAACCTTGAATAGCGACCAAAATAGCTCCAAACATCGTGAAAATTGGTGTGCACTCTTAAATTGGTGTGTGATTTTGCTAACATTAGGCTTACAGGGGTGACAATATTTAGGAACGTCTCAAACGTTGACGTGCATGATTTTCTATCAGATGGGCATCCAAATCTATGATCAAATTTCAATTCTAAGAAAATGCTCAATAGTGAAACTTTGTTGTACAGTTTCGCTAGGGTTGGGCTTAAAGGAGGTCAAAATAGCTCAAAACGTTGCGAAAGGTAGAGTGAATGCTTGTTTATCCAATGGGAATCCAAATCTATTACCAAGTTTCAATTCTAAGAAGTTGGTCAAAAGTGAAACTCCATCGTGCAGTTTTATTAGGGTTTGGCTTAAAGGAGCTTTAAATAGCTCTGAACATCGTGAAAGTTGGCGTGCACTCCTATCTTCAAAATTCGCATATAAATATATGATGAAATTTTAATTCTGACAAATCGGTCAAAAGTGAGACTCCCTCGTGTGATTTTTCCAAGTTTGGGGTTAAACTGGGTGAAGATAGCTCGGAACGTCACGGAATTTGAAGTTTACGCTTGTCTATCAAATGGGCATTCAAATATATGATCAAATATCAATTCCAAGAAATTGGTCAAAATTAAAACTTCGCCATGCATTTTCCCTAGACTTGGGATTAAAGGGGGTCCAAATAGCTCGAAACATTGCAAACGTTGCCATGCACACTTGTATATCAAACAGGCATCCAAATCTATGATCAAATTTTAGAGTGTGTATGCATGCATGGTTATCTCTCAAATGGGTACCTAAATTCTCTTTCAAATTTCAATTACAAGAAATTTGGAAAAATAGCATCTCTTAGACCTTTGCTTGACCAACCTTGAATAATGACCAAAATAACTTTGAACATCATGGAAGTTGACGTGCAATGTTATCTACCAAATACTAAGATAAATCTACGATCAAATTTTAACTCTGAGAAATTAGTCAAAAGTGAAACTCTGTTGTATGGTTTTCGTGAGGTTGGGATTAAAGGGGGTGAAGTATTTTGGAACATATTGAAATTTTGCGTGCACGCTTGTCTATCAAATGGGCATTCAAATCTATGATCAAATTTCAATTATAAGAAACTGCTCAAAAGTGAAACTTCGTCATGCATTTTCGCTAGGGTTATGCTTAAAGGTGGTCAAAATAGCTTGGAACATTGTGAAAGTTGGAGTGCATGCTTGTTTATCTAATGGGCATCCAAATCTATGATCAAGTTTCAATTCTTAGAAGTTGGTCAAAAGTGAAACTCCATCATGCGGTTTTGTTAGGGTTTGGCTTAAAGGAGTCGAAAATAACTCTGAACATCATGAAAGTTGGCATGCACTCTTATCTTCCAAATGCACATCTAAATCTATGATCAAATTTCAATTCCGAGAAATTGGTCAAGAGTGAAACTCCGTCATGCAGTTTCGCTAAGATTGGGGTTAAAGGGGGTGAAAATAGCTCAAAACGTTGCGAAATTTGGAGTGCATGGTTATCTATCAAACGGGAAACCAAATCTATGATCAAATTTCAACTCCGAGAATTTGGTCAAAAATGAAACTCCATCATTCGATTTCACTAAGGTTTGGCTTAAAGTAGGGGAAAATAGCTCTGAACATCACGAAATTTTTCATGCACTCTTATCGAACTAGAAATATTGCAAAAATATGTGTGCATGCTTATCTACCAAATGGGCATATTGGTACTTTCGCTAAGGTTGCACTTAAAGGGAGTGAAAATAGCTCGAAACGTTACGAAAGTTGGCGTGTACGCTTGTTTATTGAAATGGGTACCTAAATCCACTTTCAAATTTCAGTTATGAAAATGTCGACAAAAGTGCATATTTTCAACCTTTGTTTGACCATCCTTGATTACAGGCCAAAATAGCTCCAAATCTCATAAAAATAGGTGTCATTTCCTATATTTGAAATGGGTATC
The DNA here is from genome assembly GCA_001517045.1 of Pseudotsuga menziesii. Taxonomy (NCBI): domain Eukaryota; kingdom Viridiplantae; phylum Streptophyta; class Pinopsida; order Pinales; family Pinaceae; genus Pseudotsuga; species Pseudotsuga menziesii. The sequence goes on along the minus strand of LPNX010215926.1, from coordinate 141,683 downwards.
TAAATCTACTTTAAAATTTGAATTTTGAGCAATTGGAAATAATGCAACGTTTTAGGCCTTGGTTTGACGAAGTTTCACTGATGTCCAAAATGGCTTGCAATGCCCAAAAAATATACATGTATGCTTTATCTACCAATTAGATACCTAAATACTGTTTCAAATTTCAATTTCGAGAAAGTTAAGAAAAGTGCATTTCTTAGAACTTCATTTGACCAACCTTAATTAAGGGCTGAAATAACCTGAAATCTCACAAAAATATGTGTGCATGCTTATCTCTTAAATAGGTATCTAAATATACTTTTACATTTGATTTCTAAGAAATTTGAAAAAGGTGCAATATTTTAGGCCTTGGTTTGACGAAGTTTGACTAAGGTCCAAAATAGCTTGAAATCCCCTCAAGGTTTGTATGCATGGTTATCTCTCAAATGGGTATCTAAATTCTCTTTCAAATTTCAATTATGAGAAAGTTAAAAAAATATGATCTCTTAGACCTTTTCTTGACGAGCCTTGAATAACGACCAAAATATCTCCAAACATCGTGAAAGTTGGCATGCACTCTTATCTACCAAATGCACAGATAAATCTACGATCAAATTTTAATTCTGAGAAATTGGTCAAAAGTGAAACTCCCTTGTGTTGTTTTGCTAAGGTTGGGCTTAAAGTAGCTGAAAATATTTCGTAACATCGTTAAAATTCATGTGCAAGCTTCTCTATCAAATGGACATCCAAATCTATGAGAAAATTTCAATTCTGAGAAACTGCTCAAAAGTGAAACTCTGTCGTGCGGTTTCACTATGGTTGGGATTAAAAGGGGTCAAAATAATAGCTCAGAACGTTGCAAAATTTGGTGTGCATGATTGTTTATCCAATGGGCATCCAAATCTATGATCAAGTTTCCATTCTAAGAAGTACGTCAAAAGTGAAACTCCATCGTACAGTTTTGTTAGGGTTTGGCTTAAAGGAGCTGAAAATAACTCTGAACATCATGAAAGTTTGTGTGCACACTTATCAACCAAATGCACATCAAAACATATGATCAAATTTTAATTCCAAGAAATTTGTAAAAAGTGAAACTCTGTCGTGCGTTTTCGCAAAGGTTGGGGTTAAAGGGGGTGAAAATATCTCGAAATGTCATGAAAGTTGGAGTGCACACTTGTCTATCAAATGGGCATCCAAATCTATCATCAAATTTCCATTGTGAGAAAATTGTCAAAAGTGAAACTTCATCGTGCATTTTCTCTAGAGTTCGGCTTAAAGCGGGTCCAAATAGCTCGAAACATTACAAAATTTGGCATGCACGCTTGTATATCAAATGGGCATCCAAATCTATGATCAAATTTCAATTCTGGGAATTTGGTCAAAAGTGAAACTCTGTCATGTGGTTTCGCTAAGGTTTGGCTTAAAGGAGGGAAAAAGAGCTCTGAACATCAATAAATTTCACATGCACTCTTTGTTATGGAGAGAAATTCCTATGGCTTGGGGTACCACAACGGACAACTTAACTCAAAAAATCAATCCTTTCCTATATGCAAGAGAAACCAAATATCTAACACTAAAGGATCTTGATTCATACCTTATTCCAGACTGTTGATCTTTTCCACTCCCGCTTGTATTGGCAATTTGCTTCCTCAACATTCAACAAACAAGACAAGCATGCTATTGTTACAGCTGATTTTACCACACATGGTGAATCACACTTTTATGGCCTTCCCTGTCCCTCTGCAGACTCTTTGGACCCCATGGACCATTTTTGTACCTTTGATGTTTCCAATATCATCCCTAAAAGCATGCAAACATTTCCATTCACAACTTTTAATCCCTTTCTCCCGTACATACGCATATTTGACCCCTAAACCTGCGTACATCAGGATGTGTGCAAAAGGCCAAATTCTTTTGGAGTTTTCCTTGATGTGGATCTGACTCGCTTATCTCCTAGCCTTCCATATGCCTTGAGATCACTTGGATTTGACCTTTCAGTACCCCATTGAAGAGCTATATAAGGAACCCTTTGAATACATTGAAGAAGGAGGAATTATAGAGCAAGAAAACTATAGTCCATTATTGTCGGGGCTTATACTTGAGTTTGCATCCCTTTGTCCCTTGGAGCACTTTTGTGTTCTTCCCAAGATTTCCTTTTGCTTGTGAGCTTACTATAGAGAGATGGAGGATTGAAGTGGTTGAGGCCTAAGTGGGGGACTCAGTTTCTCCAATTCACAGACGTGCCGATAGAGGTTGTCACTCTTGTAATCTCTATTTTTATATTAATAGAAATATCTTTTCCTGTCCAATAATGTGTATTTAAATGAGTATTTGATCCATGGATGCTTTTAAATGCTTATGTGTTATTGATTATATATGCTAGAGTAGGTATAACACAATTATATATAGCATGCTTGTCTTGTTTGCTAATTGTTGAGGAAGCAATTTATCAATACAAGCTAGAGTTGGAAAGCTCAACGGGGATCTACATCAACCGTTCGAAATAAGGTATGAATCGAGATTCTTTAGTGTTAGATATTTGGTTTCTCTTGCATATTGGAAAGGATTGATTTCTGGAGTCAAGCTGTCTGTTGTGGTACCCCAAGCCATAGGAATTTCTCTCCGTAACAGAATTGGCGACTCCACTTGGGAGTTCCTAGTAGTTGTCCTTTGGGGTTTTTTTATCGGTATTCAATGTTCTTGAATTGCTCTGATTTCTCTATTTCTGTGTCGGGTCTAGGGGCATGTTTTCCTGGTAGTGTCTGATAGGTGTGAATTTTGTCTCAGCTTATCTGGTCACCTTCATTTTTATCCATTTTTCTTCCTATATGCAATTTTTTACCTCACAGTCGCGTGTACCCGTGGTTTTGACTGCTATAGCCGCGTACATATGTGGGTTTTCTACGAACAATCGCATATGCATTGACTTTTTCCTTTTAGAGGAAGATTGATTGTTGCTGGGTGAATTTTGATGATTGCTGAGTCTCCTTTGATGCTTCTAGAGTCTGTATACACCTCTGTTTCTGACCAGAGACACTTTTTAGGGTAAATTTTTTTTTTTTGTTGATATTCTTGTCATTGCATTTTTTATTTTTTTTGTTTTGGGATTAGTGCATTAGGTCTCTTTTACCTTAGTACTTTGCGTGAGTGTTGTTTGATTATGCTTGAAGAGTCTGGGGGTGGTAGAGTCATTCGTTTGCTTTACTATCTCATTTTTATTCAAAAAATCGAAAAATATTTGTTTCTTTGCATCATTATGCATTGCACTTTACATTTTGCATGATACTTGCACTAGGTTTTCTTAGAGAAGTATTAGTTAGGATTTCATATAGGAACGATTGCATTTGTCATTTGAAGAAAATTTTGCATTTCACGTAGTAGCATGCCTTGTTTTTCATTCGACACAATGCATTTGCATTGATTGTTAGGTGTGCATTTTACTTCATGTTGTGTCATAACACCATTGGTTGCATGGTCACTA
>LPNX010215926.1:126129-138102 GCA_001517045.1 Pseudotsuga menziesii | reverse complement strand
TAATTAAAATGGATTACACTATTTTCTTTGATAGGGTACACCAACAAGATTAGGTTTTAGGGTCTTGGAATAGTTCATTGTGAGTAAATTCTCCAAGACCTCTAAACAACAACATGTATGTGTCTGTCTAGGTGAGAGTGTGAAATTCCTTGGTATAATTAGTGTTTCTCAGGATCCTCCTCTTACAAGGGAGTTAAGCACGAGGCAGTGTGAGCGGTTAATGAATGGGATGACCCCTAGTAATAACTGAGTAGCACTAGAGATATTTCCAGGATTGTATTTGTATTTGGGGGCTCTTTCGAGAGTTTCGGGCTTTGATACCCTACCCATATGGTCAATCCCACCTGCGACTGTCCGCATGAGCATTGATTATATTGAGGTGACCTTAGTTGCCTTACCTAGGTTATCGAGGAGGTACTTTGCAGGGGTTATTCTGTAGGTGTCCCGGCCAGGTTGGGGTTGGAAAACACAGTTGCTATATGCGTTGAAGCTGAGGGCCACAATAATTGGTTACGAACCTCTGCTTGTTTTGTATGGGAGTATCAAACATCTCCTAGGTGAGACATACCTACTTCATTCGGGAGCTCACATATACTACCCTTGTTTGCTTGTGATTGGCTTTAGAATTTATAGTTGTATGCTCTCTGCACCCTAGCTTGCTTAGGGTTTGCATAATTAGAAGATTCTTTTTCAGTTTTTGAGTCATTATGGATTTGGGTGCGACACCTCACCATTCTTGTCGTTTAGCAGGACTTCCGCCTTCTACATCTCCTCCTCCTTTGGGAGAGAGAAACAGACGGTCTAGGAGGACTACATCTCACATTGATTTACACACAATGGGAGATCATGAAGATGAAATTCCTGAGTTTCCTTCTCCTCATGAGGTTTGGGAAGAAGAGCCTACTCCTACATATGATCCTTCACTTGATATACCTACACACTCTGGGTATGATCCCTCATTTACAGGTCGTCGGTATTGGTTTTCGGGCGACGAGACTCATCATGAACCTACGAGTACTAGTTATGACATGTATGGTATTCCTGCACATGATTTGGCTCAGCATGCCGAGTTGGAGTTTGAACCTAACACTATGCCTAAGGGAATTCCTAGTCATTTCCATGTGGAAATATTTGGGAACACGAGTCACATTGTACCCTCCATCCCGGTGGTGGAGGTTACATCATATGTCCACCCTAGACCTGGTGCTAGTAGTCCTATTCGGATACTAGAACCAAGACGAGTGACTGTAGGGAATACCACTTACATAGTTTCACATATCCCTTCATCCTCTATTCCTAGTTCTTCGAATCCAATTCCTCCACCTCATTCACGTAGTCCTTCAGGCTGAAATGTTGCTACGAGTCATGTCCGTACTGCTGCTACTCGTGTAGTTGTGTCTCAGAGTCAAATACCTCCTGTTGTTTTGCGAGGTTGTATTCCTACTTCTGGAGGTCATGTTCCTAATTCTAGAGGTCATATTCCTACTTATGGATTTTCTCATAGGACATCTCATGGGATTTATTATGGACCATATTATGGATTGTGGTATGGACAGAGTTATTCACCTTATGGGTACGGGTATCAACAACCCGCTTACTCTCTGAATTATGGCTTTGTAGCCCCACATAGTCAAGGTACACCACATTATGGTGCTTCCATGCCACCCTACATGGGTCAAATGGGAGGAGGGCACTATGGCCAAGGCCATGGTGGTTACAGTAATCAGCCTTATTTGAACCAAAATTATCAGGGAGTGTGGCATCGACCTACTCAACCTAGGATCCCTTTCCTCACAATGTTAAATCTACCTGATTTGTTGAGACTAACGAGCGATCCTATATCTCATGACCTGGCTTGGTCGACTGTCCCTAATAATATTCCCTCGAACAACCCCAAATTCGAGGGAAAACCAGGAGAATATCCTAGTGAACATGTTACTACATTTCACCTTTGGTGCTCTTCAAATTCCTTACATGAATATTCGATCCGTTTAAGGCTGTTTCAACGCACCCTCACCGGGCCTGCCACAAAATGGTACATAAAGCTACCTAGGGGGGAATTCACTTTGTTCGATGACATAGCTATGAATTTTCTCAACCACTTCCAACTACCAGTGCGTTACGAGGTTGGTACAAAACTCTTGTCAATATTTCGGCAAGGCAAAGCCATGCATATCTAAGACCATATCCAAGAGTGGCGTAGACAGAAGAGATTGATTAAAGCCTTCATACTGTTGGAGTTTCTCCTCAAGTGGTTCCTTAAATCGTTACTTCCTTATATAGCGAAGGATGTTTTGACATCCAGAGTTCAGAACGAGGAACAAGCCATTTTTAGGGCACAAGAATTGGATTTGATTTATGCTCAATCCAGTTTGTTATATGAGATCATTCCTAATGCTCTGCATTCTAGTTTCGACACTAAGGTCAAACCTGGACCACATGCCGATGGCATTGTTGGTTGTACGAGTTCCAAACCTATGGATTTGGTTGTGCAATAGGTCAGTCAATTGTCTATCAACCAATCTGCCTCAGGACAAGCCATGGCTTCATCTCAACCCACCCAAATGGTGAGTGTGCTTTCGGTGCAATCATCAGACCAAAAGGGTAATCAGCAACCCGAAAGGAATAAGAAGAAGGGTAAGAACAATCGTAAGGGTGAGAATAGGAATGAAAATGCCAATCCTAATGAGAAGAATGCCTAAAATGCTGGGGGGACAAGAATTCTAAATGTAAGGTTAGGTTTCCTTGCAAGTTATGTAAGGATGATCACCTCACTCACTTGTGCCCTCGTATTGAAGAAGCCTCGAGGTTCATAGCACAGGGCTCAGTTGTGCTGACCAACCCTTTACCTAATAATAAAAGCATGAACTCAAGGACCCATGATCAGTCTGGTGGAGATGAATATCCACCGGAAGCTAGTAGTGGTCATGGTTACATGAATATGGTGCATGCTGCTAAGGTTGTGACTCATACGAAGGACTATGGTTCGTCACAACCAGACCTTGGAAAGGAACCTGCTCCACCTGGGAGTCCTTTGCGTATTGAAAATCCTATGGATAAACCTGAAGTTACACCTCGCATTCCTAAGTGAGTCCTTAAGCATTCGAGGCACAATCCTAATGCTCGAGCCACCCATAACTATTCTTTTGTCAAGGATTTGGGCCACACTCCTTCTGCGATGTCTTCACTAGAAGTACTTCAGAGTTTCCCTTCGCAAAGGAAGGCTTTGATTTCTGCTATTGGTGTTAACGATGATAATTCTTCCTCCGTCATCAAATTTGAAACCGCAGGACTACAGCCTTGCTTGCCTTACTATGTGTCTCTCTTGATTCATGTAGAATGTCTTAACATGATCGTCAAATGGACTGTGATTGACGAAGGCGCTGCTGGTTCCATGATGTCTTTGGCATGTTGGAAGGGTTTGGGTTCCCTCAAGTTGTCTAAATTCGCTACCATGTTGACTGCTTTTGATGCTAGATCATTTCAGTTGCACAGGATTCTTCCTTCTCTTAAGGTCCGTTTGGGAGGGAAGACCGTCGCGATCGAGGTTGAGGTGGTTGATGTGCCCCTTGACTACAATCTCTTACTAGGTAAGAATTCGATGTATAGTATGCAAGCCGTAGCTTCTTCTCTATTTTGAGTTGTATGCTTTCTGTTTAATGGGAAGATAGTTACAATTGATTAGACGACATTCAAGAATCTGTGTGTTACCGCATATTGAGGAGCTTCTATCCCGATTGTCGAGCAATCTCAACCGACAAATGGGAGTGGGGGTGTTGGCATGTATCCATCCCTTATGGGAAGCTTTAGTTGTCCTGCACCTGTTCTTATGATCGGGTCTAGTTCTGGTGAGGCTTCATCATCTTTGAGATTGGTGTCTTTTCACACCAACCATATGGAAGATCCTTGGATTTTTCCTACACCAAGTCCTTCGAGTGAGCCCATCGAAATGGATGTGTTGTTGCCTGCAGCTATGATTGCGTATCAAGCTAATATTGAATTTGTTGTAGAGCCTAGTCCTTCCTCTTTGTGGACGGAGGAGGATCCATATGTGCTACCTGCATGGGCAGTTCAATCTTCTTGTGACACATGATTGCCTTGATAGTGTTTTCCTGTCATATGAAGCTATTATTGAGGCCATGTCTAGAGTTGAGCCACCTTGGGAAGACTTACATCATAGATCTTATTTTCTTCCCGAGCTCGACCGTTTGGAGTGTGAGGACTTTAGGGAGGTTCTTAGTGAGAGAATTGGTAGTCTCGTGGTTCCATTAAGCTCTCCTAGTCTGATGGCTGATGGAAACATGGTGAATATATCTCCTACCATTCCTATCAATATCTCTCGCAATCCTGGGAAGATTGAGAATGTCTATATTGGGGTAGAATGTTCCCATGCTGAGATTCAAGAGTATATCGAGCTATTCAAATAATTTTGTGTAATATTTGCTTGGTATTATGATGAAATGCAAGGTATCAACCCTCGCATTGTTGAACATGAAATTAAAACTTATCCCAATGCTAAGCCTGTTCGACAACGCTTGCGTGCGGTGAATCCTAGAAAAGCGCCTGCGATTAAGGATGAGATAGAAAAGTTGTTGAATGCTGGTTTTATCTATCCTGTTCCCTTCATGGAGTGGGTTTCAAATCCCATTCTGGTTGATAAAAAATTGGGAACGATCCGCATATGCACTGATTTCAATGACTTGAATCATGCCTGTCCTAAGGATAATTTTCACACAAAATTTATTGATCAAATTTTGGATGAGTGTGTGGGAAGCGAGGTATTTTCCTTAATGGATGGATTTTCTAGATACAATAAGATCTAGATTAACCCAAGGACCAACATAAAACTGCATTTATTTGTCCTTGGGGTACCTTTGCATATCGAAAGTTGCCTTTCGGCATTAAAAACGCTAGATCCACATTTCAGCGGGCTATGACCTTGATCTTCCATGATCTCAAATTGATTATTGAAGTCTTTTTGGATGATATTGCTGCTCATTCTCGTCATAGGATGCGTCATTCCTACCATTTGAGATTAGTATTCGAAAGGTGCCGCCATTACTTGGTCAGGTTAAATCCTCATACGTGCATCTTTTGTGTGAAGTCTGGTCACTTATTAGGGTTCATTATCTCCAAGGAGGGTATAAGAGTCGACCCTTTAAAGGTTGAGGCAATACTTCAATTGTCTCCCCGAGAAACATTAGACATCTTCAATGTTTGCAAGGCATGGCAAATTTCTTATGGAGATTCGTCGTTAACTTTGCCAATTTGACTAGAGGCTTTATGCGTCTTTTGAAGAAGGACACTACCTTTTGTTGGGATGAACAAGCCCAGGAGTCCTTTGATGCACTTAAGCAAGCCTTAGCATTGGCCCCGGTGATTAGTCCACCCGACTATAGCCATGAATTTTTACTTTATGTGGTCGCGTCCATGGAGAAAATTGGTATGGTTTTGGTTCAGGAGGATGAGGAGCTCCAAGAGCATGTCATATATTATTTGAGTCGAAACCTTATAGATGCGGAAATCCATTATTCCCATGTGGAGAAACTTGCCTTAGCTACCGTTCATGCGGTTCAAATATTGAGACACTATATTCTCCTTCGCCAGACCTTGGTGGTAGCCCATGTCAATCCATCTCAATTCATCCTCACGAGAAGGATGATCAGGGAAAAGTATAATAAATGGATTGTCATCCTACAAGAATTTGATCTCAAGTTTGTTTCAGCAAAATCAAAGAAATTGTTGATTTTTGCGGATCTTATATCTAATTTCCCAAGCGAGGAGGAGGAGGAAGTTTGTGAAGATACGTTTTTCGATGAGCACATTTTCCTGATTTCAACTTTGGATCCATGGTATGAGGATATTATCACTTGAAGGTCCCTACTCACCTTTCACGGGATGAACGATGATGGTTACGTCATGTATCCAAGAATTACCTCATAGTGGATAATACATTGTAACGCCGTGGGGTAGATTCCATTTTATGTCGTTGTTTAACTCATGAGGAGGCTGAGCTTATGCTGAGTGATTGCCACAGAGGGGCATGTGGTGGTCATTTATCTGGGATTTATACAACCCAAAAAATCTTGAGAGCGGGTTATTTCTGGCCGTCGATCTTTAAATATTATGTCAATGTGGTTAAGAAGTGCCACCCTTGCCAGGTGTTTGCACGTAATATCTTCTCACATCCTGCCATGTTACATCCAATTATCACTGCCGGTCCCTTCACTAAGTGGGGGCTTGATTTTATGGATTGCAACCCAGCTTCAGTTGGGGGGCATCATCATATTATAGTGGTTGTTGACTATTTCATGAAATGGGCTGAGGCTATGCCCACGTTTAAATCCGACGGTGAGACAGCCGCACATTTCGTATTCAACCAGATTATTACTCAGTTTGGTATTCGAAAGGAGCTTGTCACTAACCATGGCAGGAACTTTTAGAATCGGATGATGGAAGAGTTGGCCTCGAAGTTAGGGTATAAGTAGAAGCATTCCTCTTCTTATTACCCTCAAGCGAATGGATAGGTTGAAGCAGTGAACAATTCACTTAAGTCCATTCTCCAATGAACCATTGCACAAAGCAAGACCAATTGGCATATAATGTTATATCCTACTTTGTGGGCTTATAGAACCATGGTTAAGACTGCCACCATTTTTTCTCCATATCAGCTTGTACATAGAGTGGAGTCTGTATTTTCGATTGAGTGTGAAATCCCTTCTTTGAAGCTAGCCATAGAGCTCTTACCAGACACTTCCCCATTGGAAGAGCATTTGGTCCAATTAGAGCAGCTTGATGAGCAACGCCGAGATGCCTTGGTGGCTCTAGAAGTGAATAAGCATCACAGGGTCCAGTATGATAAATCTGTTCATCTAAGGAGGTTTAATGAAGGAGATTTGGTCCTTTTGTGGGATCAAGCTAAAGAACCCTTGGGGGCAGGAAAGTTTAACCCCATGTGGCATGGTCCTTACATTGTTAAACATTTGTTAGAGAAGGGCGCTTATGAGCTATTAGATACGAGGGGATAGACTTGACGGAGCCTAGGAATGGGCTCTATCTTAAAAATTACTATGCATGATTTTCAGCCATGGCTGACTATTGTATATTATTGTACAGTATTTTGCATAGTTAGGTTTTCTTATGGCGATCGGTTTTGTTAATTAGCTTTCGTTTCTTATGGCATATGTCAATGGAATCTTCCACCTTCATAGGATTCGCTGATGGTGCGAGCCATCACACTCAACATTCAGCCTCTACTACTTGGGTGATTTATACTCCTACGGGTCAAGTATTGTCTTTAGGAGGCGTATGTGTATGGCCCTCTTCAAACAATGTTGCCAAGTATAGTGCCATTATCGAGCTTCTATGGGATGCCATTTCAAATGGTGTTCTCTCTCTTGAGGTGTGTCTTGATTCGCAGTTAGTAGTGTCACAGCTTAATGTCTTGTATCATGTTACAGATCCAACATTATTACGAATATTCTTACGTGTGAGATTGTTAGAACGGAAATTTGACAATATAACATACATACATGTTTCAAGAATTAGCTGACTCATATGCTAACTATGTGTTAGATTTCCATTTGTTTCACAGAAAATAAGCTCATCAAAAACATACATTTTTACACATGTAAATAAATAAATCAATCATCATAAAAGTTTTTCATTAAACATCCAAAAAGTGACGTCATAATACATAAGCGTCATACAAAAATGGAGCTTCTGAGCCACCAAAGTATAAATACACAGTAATACAAAAATGAATCACTCCCAGGTATCTAAGCCTATGGAGGAGGAGGGGGGTTCTCATTGTGGAATGTCACCATGGCTCTAGCTAGCTGTCGAAATAACCACACCCATGCTCATGGTACACCCACACTTGACACTGCATGGCCTCAGGTAAATCCTCGACTTGCGCCATGGGTACCCTATGTGTCAGCCGCACAAAGTTGGTATGAATGCTTTGGAGCGTCCGCTCCGCATCCACACCCGTAATGTCATCTCCTCTTCCCCTTCATCTATAACAAGGGAAACCTTCAGGCCACAATGGTCCTACATATGCATGCATATGACAAATCATCACTATGTGTCATCACACAAAAACATGTCTTTTGATTCCATATATCATAAAACACAAAAAAATTTAATAACTCAAAAAACTTTAAAAAGAGGGTTGGGATTCATTACCAATGTCACTTTATGTGGATCCTGGTGGTAGAGGCATGTCGGGATCTCCCCAAAAATATATCCTTGCATAGGGGTAATCATCGATGGCAACTATATGCCACCGCCACCATGGAAAGAAATTAGCTGGGTAGGGGTTAGACACCCTACCTCCACCCAATTTGCCCAACGTCATTGGGCTGGATCTTGAACCCCGTGAAGAGGAACATCAACTCTAGGGCTGAGTCCTGAAACATGCTCAAAGAAGAACCCGATCAGTATACTGCTGAAACCGAAGTTTCGTACCCTGCCCATCTTGCAGTCGTTGACCATTTGCTTCATGTTGCTCAATAGTGCAGTACTCCAATTGTAAACTATAGGCCTCATGCACTCCACTGCATAGAACATCAAGGGCCATGAGTCCTGGTGGAGTGAGGCTAGCCCTGCTATCCCGCCGAGTGTCAGTAGTATGGCCTTTAGGCCCAACACCTGTATGGAATTTTTTCGAAACTGACTCTCCATCTTCTCTGTGTCTGGCTAATAGTCCAATGCTATGTACTCATCTATGGTGAGGCCACCTCCAGGCCCGCGAGAATGTAGGTTCACCACCTCTCCCCGTTGGGACAATCCTGTAATGAAGTATATGTCCTCCACCTCTATAGTGAGGGACATCTCGTCGATCTGGAAAGACTCTGAGTTAGGATCCCAATAGTCTACTAGCATCTGCAGTAGTCTTGGTTTGGCCCTTAAGCCACCAAGACACCAAAACTTGTATATCCTGCATGCACAAAGTGCTTGTTGAGCCATTAGATCTCCCTGTACTGCTTCTTCTAAATCTATAATCAAATTTTAATTCGCAGAAATTGGTGAAACGTGAAACTCCATTATGTGGTTTTGCTAAGGTTGGGCTTAAAGGGGGTGAAAATATTTCAGAACGTTGTTAATGTTCGCGTGCATGCTTGTCTATCAAATGGGTATCCAATTCTATGGTCAAATTTTAAGTCTAAGAAACTACTCAAAAGTGAAACTCCGTTGTGCGCTTTCGCTACAGTTGGGCTTAATGGGGGTCAAAATTGTTGAAATATTGTAACTTCGAAGAATATTCTTTATGTATCTTTTGTGGTCCCCGATGGTCCAACCGGGAGAACCACTTGTATTACATTGTACCTCGATGCTCCTAATCGGAAGAACTAATAAGAGTCATGAGGTAGTCCCCTCAAATTGTAAAGGTGGGTCATCAGCACCCCAGTGTGGTTACTTGAGCATACATGTGTAACTCGAGCATACATGAGTTAACTTAAGCCGACATGTTAATTGATTAAACTTTAAGTAAACGGATGAATATAAATAGAGGTGTAGTGCTCCTCATTTGAGACACACACACTCACTTAGAATAACACACTTGTGGAGGAGAGGAGTTGTTGGAGAAGGAGGAGAATCAGGTTTTTGATCTCCTTGTTGGTTTTACCTTTTTCCCTTTTTGGGGCATCTATATTGAGGAAGCTTTTGCTAGGTTTTTCCCTTTAGGGTTTTCCCAGGATAAATCTGCGTTGTTCTTGTGATACTGTTTCTTTCAGTGATCCTGTTTTATATGCTTTTATTATGAAAAATGAAATGATATACTAATGTCTTAGTTAAGCATATGAAAATTTAACATGGTATCAGAGCTAACCTAAATAGGGAAGCTTTCACAAGTTACAGAAGCTAGGGCTTCTTATTTTTTGGTTCTCTCTCCACAATCAATCAGCAAAAGAAGGCTAGGTTGACTCTCCTTTGAAGGGTGCATCGTTCTGTTGAAGCGGAATTCGATTCCGAACATTTTCAATTTTCGATGTGGAAATTAGGGATTTCTACAGAAGAGGAATTTTTGAGTGATACCAGCATAGGATTGTTCTCCTCATCAAAACCGAAGTTTAGAGACCTGGATCAAGATTTTTGGTTTGGTGAATCTCCGGGAAAGTCAAACACTAGTTTGACCCCGAGCTAGAAAAACCCTAAATACTAAAACTGATACGTTTTGGTACATTCGCTATATTCTGAGATTTACAAAGGATCAGGAGCTGAAAATTGTAGGGGCCAGATATAAAATCCTGATGAACACTGTGTCCAAACTGCATCCTCATATTCTCTGTATTCCAAGAGATATGTTCTCTCCAAGTTAGGGTTCCAGCCTCTTCCAGAATTCATCCCTAAACAGGACACTTGGGGAGAATTGCAATATCTTGGGATACAGAGGTCCAAATGGAATTCCTGAAGATTTTCCAGAAAGGGAATGGACTTTAATTTTGGTGGTCTGAATATCAGACTCAGAAGATGAACCAGTGACACATGGCATGACAAACAACTTTGCTGTTCTGAACAGTCCTGTAACAGGTCACCTTGGGAAAAGGATCATAAATCCACAATGGTGAAACCCATTCTGATGAAACCTGTGGTTTTGGATCAAGGACATGTGAGGATACCTTAGTACAAAATTTCAGACACATAGGAGTATAAATTTCGGAGATATCATAGAAGCATTAACAGGCATTTCTGCTGAAGAAATTGGAAAATTAGGGCTTCCTGTTCCGGGAGCTTCCCTCCACTGTTTTCAAAAATGGAGTACATTGGATAGCTCCATTTGAAGAGATCTATCTGTATATACAATAATATCTGAAAGATTCCAAGTTGTTGAAATTAGGGTTTCTGTGACAAACCCTAGATCATCCAGCTCCGGAACCAGGACAGACACCTCAAATCGGTAAGATCTAATCCTTTGCTATGTTCATTTGAGGTTATCTTTTCAAAGTGATCTATGACATCAGCTTGATGATAATCTTGGTGAAGTTGAAAACTTCCAAGCCTAGAAGTATATGATCTCTCTGAAGAAAATGGATTGGACACCTACATGAGCATAGAGGTTCCAGTTTCAGAGGGAGATGAGGCTAGAAGCCTTTCTCAAGAAGAACTTGGTCAAATCCCAGAAGATCATTGATGATTCAGTTTCGAATCAACTTGTACTACAAGTGTCTTCCCTAAAGACATCGATGAGGTTTGATTCCTTGACCAAGCTATTTGAAGGGAAGAACATAGATCAGAATATGACCTTAAGAAACTAGCTGAAGAATGTGAAGATCCAGAATGCAGAGACCATGCAGTCATAAGGATCTCTCAAATAAAAGAACAACTTCAAACGGGGAAAGAAGAAGTGAAGAATGCAGAAGTGGTGATGGCCACCTTGGATGGCCTCCCAGGATCATGAAATTCATTCATTTAAGAAATGTGTTCCAGAATGAAGTGATTACTTTCAGCCGACTTTGGGAAGAAGAAGAAGCTCGTCTCTGAAGATCAAGCTCTCATCTTCCAAAGAAGATCCCTCAATCAATGAGAAATATGAAGATCTCAACTCTTGAAGAACTTCTTATCCACCTCAGCATTTGGATAAGAAATGATGCTATCATGAATGAAGAAGTCGATGAAGCTGAAGACTCAAGAAGGAGTATACCCATGAAACAAATAAAGATAAGTATTCAATTGTCATTTCATAATATTGTTTTGTTATATATTTGATTATATTCACTTGATGTGTTATGCATGATATATTGTTTGCATTAATGACTGTATACTACTAATATGCATGTGATGGGTAAGTAGCTCATGGTGCTATACAACTCTCCATTGCTACTCATCAAACCTCTTTGCTGACATATTGGATTAGTGCACAATCTCAATAATGTCATGGTAGAGATGGAAAGCATCTATAAAGTCTATGTGAGATATGGTTGAATGTTCTATTGACTAAACAGTTGCATGATGCATAAGAATTTCTCG
>LPNX010215926.1:79197-122040 GCA_001517045.1 Pseudotsuga menziesii | reverse complement strand
CTTGTGATACTGTTTCTTTCAGTGATCCTGTTTTATATGCTTTTATTATGAAAAATGAAATGATATACTGATGTCTTAGTTAAGCATATGAAAATTTAATAAAAATAGCTTGGAACATTGCAAAAGTTGGCGTGCATGCTTTTTTATCCAATGGGCATCCAAATCTTTGATCAACTATCAATTTTGAGTAGTTGGTCAAAAATGAAACTCCAATGTGCAATTTTATTAGGGTTTGGCTTAAAGGAGCTGAAAATAGTTGTGACCAACGTGAAAGTTCATGTGTAGTCTTATCTTCCAAATGCGCATCTAAATCTATGATCAAATTTTAATTCTGACAAATTGGTAGAAAGTGAGACTTCATCATGCGGTTTCGCCAAGGTTCGGGTTAAAGTGGGTGAAAATAGCAGGGCATGTCATGAAAGTTGGAGTGCACGCTTGTCTATCAAATGGGCATCCAAATCTATGATCAAACTTCAATTCTGAGAAATTGGTTAGAAGTGAAACTCTGTCGTGCATTTTATCTAGAGTTGGGCTTAAAGGGGGTCTGAATAGCTCGAAACATTACAAAAGTAGTCGCGCACGCTTTTATATTAAACAGGTATCTAAATATATGATCAAATTTCAATTCTTAGAATTTTGTAGAAACTAAAACTCCATCATACGGTTTCGCCAAGGTTTGGCTTTAAGGATGGGGAAATAGCTCTGAACATGATGAAATTTGGCAGCCACTCTTATCTACCAAATGGGCATCTAAATCTACGATAAAATTTCAATTCCGAGAAATTGGTCAAAAGTGAAAATTCATCGGGCTCTTTCACTAAGGTTGCTCTTAAAGGGAGTGAGAATAGCTCAAAACTTCACGAAAATTGGCGTACACGTTTGAATATTTAAATGCGTACCTAAATCGAGTTTCAAATTTCAATTCTGAAATAGTAAAAAAAGGTGCATCTTTTCAACCTTGGTTTGACCATTCTTGAATGAGGGCCAAAATAGGCCAAATCTCATAAAAACAGGTGTCCATCCCTGTCTTTGAAATGGGTATCCAAATCTACTTTAAAATTTGAATTTTGAAATATTTGAAAAAATGTAACGTTTTAGGGCTTGGTTTGACGAAGTTTGATCGAATTCCAAAATGGCTTACAATCCCCAAAAAATATACATGTAGGATTATCTCTCAAATGCGTACCTAATTACAGTTTCAAATTTCAATTTCAAGAAAGTCAAGAAAAGTGCATTTCTTAGAACTTGGTTTGACCAACCTTACTAAATCCACTTTTACATTTGATTTCTAAGAAATTAGAAACAAGTGCAGCCTTTTAGTCCTTCGTTTGACCAAGTTTGACAAAGGTACGAAATAGCTCGAAATCCCCTGAAAGTTTGTATGCATGGTTATCTCTCAAATGGTTACCTAAATTCTCTTTCAAATTTCAATTAGGAGAAAGTCGAAAAAATAACATCTCTTTAAGCTTTGCTTAACCAAACTTGAATAATGACCAAAATAGCTCCAAACATAATGAAAGTTGGCGTGCACCTTATCTACCAAATGTGTAGATAAATCTACGATCAAATTTTTATTCTGAGAAATTTGTCAAAAGTGAAACTCTGTTGTGCGATTTTGCTAAGGTTGGGCTTAAAGGGGGTGAAAATATTTCAGAACATTGCTAACATTCATGTGAGTGCTTATCTATCAAATGGGTATCCAATTCTATGGTCAAATTTTAAGTCTAAGAAACTGCTGAAAAGTTAAACTCCGTCGTGCGGTTTCGCTAGGGTTGGGCTTAAAGGGGGTCGAAATAACTTGGAACGTTGAAAAAGTTGGCGTGCATGCTTGTTTATCCAATGGACATCCAAATATTTGATTAACTATCAATTCTGAGTAGTTGGTGAAAAATGAAACTCCATTGTGTGGTTTTGCTAGGGTTTGGCTTAAAGGTGCTGAAAATAGTTGTGACCAACATGAAAGTTGACGTGCACTCTTATCTTCCAAATGCACATCTAAATCTATGATCAAATTTTAATTCTAAGAAATTGGTAGAAAGTGAGACTTCATCATGTGGTTTCGCCAAGGTTGGGGTTAAAGTGGGTGAAAATAGAAGGGCATGTCATGAAAGTTGGAGTGCACGCTAGTCTATCAAATGGGCATCCAAATCTATGATCAAACTTCAATTCCAAGAATTGGTCAGAAGAGAAACTCTGTCATGCATTTTCTCTAAAGTTGGGCTTAAAGGGGGTATGAATAGCTTGAAACATTAGAAAATTAGTCACACACGCTTTTATATTAAAAGAGCATCTAAATCTATGATCAAATTTCAATTATGAGAATTTGGTAGAAACTAAAACTCCATCATACGGTTTCGCCAAGGTTTGGCTTTAAGGACGAGAAAATAGCTATGAACATGATGAAATTTGGCAGCCACTCTTATCTACAAAATGGGCATCTAAATCCACTTTCAAATTTCAATTCTTAAAGAGTCGAAAAAGGTGCATCTTTTCAACCTTGGTTTGACCATTCTTGAATGAGGGCCAAAATAGCCCAAATCTCATCAAAACAGGTGTCCATCCCTGTCTTTGAAATGGGTATCCAAATCTACTTTAAAATTTGAATTTTGAAATATTTGAAAAAATGTAATGTTTGACGAAGTTTGACTAAATTCCAAAATGGCTCACAATCCCAAAAAAATCTACATGTAGGATTATCTCTCAAATGTGTACCTAATTACAGTTTCAAATTTCAATTTTGAGAAAGTCAAGAAAAGTGCATTTCTTAGAACTTGGTTTGACCAACCTTACTAAATCTACTTTTACATTTGATTTCTAAGAAATTAGAAACAAGTGCAACCTTTTAGGCCTTGGTTTGATCAAGTTTGACTAAGGTGCAAAATAGCTTGAAATCCCCTGAAAGTTTGTATGCATGGTTATCTCTCAAATGGGTACCTAAATTCTCTTTCAAATTTCAATTAGGAGAAAGTCGAAAAAATAGCATCTCTTAGAGCTTCGCTTAACCAAACTTGAATAATGACCAAAATAGCTCCAAACATCATGAAATTTGGTGTGCACCTTATCTATCAAATGTGTAGATAAATCTACGATCAAATTTTTGTTCTGAGAAATTGGTCAAAAATGAAACTCTGTTGTGCGATTTTGCTAAGGTTGGGCTTAAAGGGGGTGAAAATATTTTGAAACGTCGCTAAAGTTCGCATGCACACTTGTCTATCAAATGAGCATCCAAATCTATGATCAATTTTCAATTCTAAGAAACTGCTCAAAAGTAAAACTCCGTCGTGCAGTTTCTCTAGGCTTGGGCTTAGAGGGGATCAAAATAGATCAGAACATTGCGAAAGTTGGTCCGATGGGCATCTAAATATATGATCAAGTTTCAATTTTGAGAAGTTGGTCAAAAGTGAAACTCCATCATGTGGTTTTGTTAGGGTTTGGCTTAAAGGTTTAGAAAATAGCTCTGAACATTGTGAAAGTTGGCGTGCATTCTTATCTTGCAACCACATGTCTAAATCTATGATCAAATTTTAATTCGGAGAAATTGGTCAAACGTGAAACTCCATTATGCAGTTTTGCTAAGGTTGGGCTTAAAGGGGGTGAAAATATTTCAGAACGTTGTTAACATTCACGTGCACGTTTGTCTATCAAATGGGTATCCAATTCTATGGTTAAATTTTAAGTCTAAGAAACTGCTCAAAAGTGAAACTCTGTCGTGCAGTTTCGCTAGGGTTGGGCTTAAAGGGGGACAAAATAGCTTGAAATGTTGCAAAATTTGTAGTGCATTCTTGTTTATCCAATGGGCATCCAAATCTTTAATCAAATATCAATTTTGAGTAGTTGGTCAAAAATTAAACTCCATTGTGTGGTTTTGTTAGGGTTTGACTTAAAGGAGCTGATAATAGTTGTGACCAACGTGAAATTTAACGTGCAATCTTATCTTCCAAATGCACATCTAAATCTATGATCAACTTTTTATTTCGAGAAATTGGTAGAAAGTGAGACTTCATCATGTGGTTTCACCAAGGTTGGGGTTAAAGTGGGTGAAAATAGCAGGGCACGTCGCGAAAGTTGGAGTGCACGCTTGTCTATCAAATGGGCAGCCAAATCTATGATCAAAATTCAATTCCAAGAAATTGGTCAGAAGTGAAACTCTGTCGTGCATTTTCTCTAAAGTTGGGCTTAAAGGGGGTCTGAATAGCTCGAAACATTACAAAAGTAGTCGCGCATGCTTTTATATTAAACGAGCATATAAATCTATGATCAAATTTGAATTCTGAGAATTTGGCAGAAACTAAAACTCCATCATACGGTTTCGCCAAGGTTTGGCTTTAAGGACGGGAAAATAGATTTGAACATGATGAAATTTGGTAGCCACTCTTATCTACCAAATGGGCATCTAAATCTATGATAAAATTTCAATTACGAGAAATTGGTCAAAAGTAAAACTTCGTGGTGCGCTTTCACTAAGGTTCCTATTAAAGGGAGTGAGAATAGCTCAAAACTTCACGAAAATTGGTGTACACGTTTGTTTATTTAAATGTGTGCCTACATCCAGTTTCAAATTTCAATTCTAAAAGAGTCAAAAAATGTGCATCTTTTCAACCTTGGTTTGACCATTCTTGAATGAGGGCCAAAATAGCCCAAATCTCATAAAAATAAGTGTCCATCCCTATCTTTGAAATGGGTATCCAAATCTACTTTAAAATTTGAATTTTGAAATATTTGAAAAAATGTAACGTTTTAGGGCTTGGTTTGATGAAGTTTGACCGAATTCCAAAATGGCTCATAATACCCCAAAAATATACATGTAGGATTATCTCTCAAATGGGTACCTAATTATAGTTTCAAATTTCAATTTCGAGAAAGTCAAGAAAAGTGCATTTCTTAAAAATTGGTTTGACCAACCTTACTAAATCTACTTTTACATTTGATTTCTAAGAAATTAGAAACAAGTGAAACCTTTTAGGCCTTGGTTTGACCAAGTTTGACTAAGGTGCAAAATAGCTCAAAATCCTGAAAGTTTGTATGCATGGTTATCTCTCAAATGGGTATCTAAATTCTCTTTCAAATTTCAATTAGGAGAAATTCGAAAAAATAGCATCTCTTAGAGCTTTGCTTAACCAAACTTAAATAATGACCAAAATAGCTCCAAATGTCATGAAAGTTGGCGTGCACCTTACCTACCAAATGTGTAGATAAATCTACGATCAAATTTTTATTCTGAAAAATTGGTCAAACAGTTAAACTCTGTTGTGCGATTTTGCTAAGGTTGGGCTTAAAGGGGGTGAAAATATTTTGAAACGTCGCTAAAGTTCGCATGCATGCTTGTCTATCAAATGGGCATCCAAATCTATGATCAAATTTCAATTCTAAGAAACTGCACAAAAGTAAAACTCTGTCGTGCGGTTTCGCTAGGGTTGGGATTAGAGGGGGTCAAAATAGATCAGAACATTGCGAAACTTGGTTCGATGGGAATCTAAATATATGATCAAGTTTCAATTTTGAGAAGTTGTTCAAAAGTGAAACTCCATCATGTGGTTTTGTTAGGGTTTGGCTTAAAGGACCATAAAATAGCTCTGAACATCGTGAAAGTTGGCGTGCAGTCTTATCTTCCAAACACACATCTAAATCTATGATCAAATTTTAATTCAGAGAAATTGGTCAAACATGAAACTCCATTATGCAGTTTTGCTAAGGTTGGGCTTAAAGGGGTTTATCAAATGGAAATCCAAATCTATGATCAAATTTCAATTCCAATAAATTGGTCAGAAGTGAAACTCCGTCATGCATTTTCACTAGAGTTGGTATTAAAGAGGGTCCAAATAGCTTAGAACATTACAAATGTTGGCATGCACACTTGTATATGAAACGAACATCGAAATCTATGATCAAATTTCAATTACAATAATTTGGTCAAAAGTGAAACTCCATCATGTAGTTTTGCTAAGGTTTGTCTTAAAGGAGGGGAAAATAGCTCTCAACATCACAAAAATTGGCATTTACTCTTTACCTACCAAATGGTCATCTAAATCTACCATCAAATTTTAATTCCGAGAAATTGGTGAAAAGTGGAAATTCATTGTGTGCTCTGTCTAAGGTTGCTCTTAAAGGGAGTGAAAATAGCTCAGAACATTGCAAAAGTTGGCGTGCACATTTGTTTTTTGAAATGGGTACCTAAATCCAATTATAAATTTCAATTCTGAAAGAGTTGACCAAAGTGCATCTCATTAAACTTGGTTTAATCATCTTTGAATGAGTGTCAAAATTGCTCTAAATATCATAAAAATAGGTTTCCATGCCTATATTTTCAATGGGTATCTAAATCTACTTAAAATTTGAATTTTGAGAAACTGGAAAAAATGCAACGTTTTAGTCCTTGGTTGGATGAAGTTTGACTGAGGTCCAAAATGACTCACAGTCCCCAAAAAATCTACGTGTAGGCTTATCTCTCAAATGGGTACCTAAATACAGTTTCAAATTTCAATTTCTAGAAAGTCAAGAAAAGTGCATTTCTTAGAACTTGGTTTGACCAACCTTAACTAAGGGCTGAAATAACTCAAAATCTCACACAAATATATGTGCACACTTATCTTTTAAATGGGTATCTAAATCTACTTTTACATTTGATTTCTAAGAAATTGGAAAAAAACTGCAACCTTTTAGGCCTTGATTTGAGCAAGTTCGACTAAGGTCCAAAATATCTCGAAATCCCCTGAAACTTTGTATGTATGGTTATCTCTCAAATGGGTATGTAAATTCTCTTTCAAATTTCAATTACGTGAAAGTCAAAAAATAGCATCTATTAGGCCTTTGCTTGACCAACCTTGAACAACGACCAAAATAGATCTGAACATCATGAAAGTTGGCATGCACTCTTATCTACCAAATGCATAGATAAATCTACGATCAAATTTTAATTCTCAGAAATTGTTGAAAAGTGAAACTCCAGTGCAGTTTTTCTAAGGTTGGGCTTAAAGGGGGTGAAAATATTTCAAAACGTCATGAAAGTTCATGTGCATGCTTTTCTATGAAATGGGCATCCAAATCTATGATGAAATTTCAATTGTAAGAAACTGCTCAAAAGTGAAACTTTGTCATGCGGTTTCGCTAGCGTTGGGCTTAAAGGGGGTCAAAATAACCCAGAACGTTGTGAAAGTTGGCATGCATGATTGTTTATCTAGTGGGCATACAAATATATGATCAAGTTTCAATTCTGAGAAGTTGGTAAAAAATGAAACTCCATCCTGAGGTTTTTGTTAGGGTTTGTCTTAAAGCAGCCAAAAATAGCTTTGAAAAATGTGAAAGTTGGCGTGCAGTCTTATTTTCTAAATGGGTATCTTAATCTATGATCAAATTTTAATTCTGAGAAATAGGTACGTCCTGAAAGTTGGCGTGCAGCCTTATCTTCTAAATGGGTATCTAAATCTATGATCAAATTTTAATTCCAAGAAATTGGTCAAAAGTGAAACTCTGTCATGCATTTTCACTAGAGTTGGGCTTAAAGGGGGTCCAAATAGCTTGGAACAATGCAAAAGTTGGCATGCACACTTGTATATCAAATGGGCATCAAAATCTATGATCAACTTTCAATTCCAAGAATTTGGTCAAAAGGGAAACTCCATCATATGGTTTCGCTAAGGTTTTCCTTAAAGGAGGGGAAAATAGCTCTGAAGATCATGAAATTTTCCATCCACTCTTATATACCAAATGGGCATCTAAATCTATGATCAAATTTTAATTCTAAGAAATTGGTCAAAAGTGAAAAATTTTCATGTGCTTTCACTAAGTTTGCACTTAAAGGGAATGAAAATAGCTCGGAACGTCACGAAAGTTGGCATGCACGCTTGTTTATTGAAATGGGTACCTAAATCCACTTTCAAATTTCAATTCGAAAAAAGTGGACAAAAGTGCATCTTTTCAACCATGGTTTGACCATCCTTGAATGATAGCCAAAATAGCTCCAAATCTCATAAAAATAGGTGCCCATGCCTATCATTAAAATGGGTATCGATAGAATTTTTTTGGTGCTCCAAGAAGATTTAATTTTTTTCTTCTCTGGTTCGGTCTTGTTTTGCTAAAGCCTGGTTGTTCGTGGTGGAAACTCTTTGGAGGTTCTCTCAGTCAATCGTTGCTCTTGGCTTGGTTTAGCTTTCGATTTGGGTCCTTCTATCTGTTGGGAAGTAGTGATTGCGTTTCTTGGATATTTGCAGTGCTATTAGGAATCTTATGCTTTTGGATGAATGGCATCATTCCTTGTTTAATTCTGGTTCCTTCTTGGTGGATCTCTGATGCCATGTTCTGGAGATTGAAGGATCATTTCCAGCTTCTAGTGGAGGATTGCTTCTTTTCATCCCAGAGAAGGTGGCTCTAGTATTATTTTACACAAGATCATCTTGCTTACAGGGCCATTGCTCTTTCCTGTCCTTTGAAAGGATCATTCCTAGTGATTGCTCGAGCTGTTGATCCAATTGCTGTTATGTTGAGATTGGAGTTGTTGGAATTTTTCTCCTTTGGAATTTGATCATTCTCTTGAATGATTATTTTTTCTTAGGGCCTTGCTTGATGGTCTTGTCTCTATTATTCCTGGATTGTAAGTTTTGGAAGCTATTCTCAACTTGCTCCTCATCTTTTTGCAAGTTATCTTTTGGTGAAAGCCTTGGTTTCTCCTTCTTTTGCTGGGTTGATCTAGTTTAGGGTCTCTCTACAAATTGGTGGTGGAGTCCTCATGGATCCTAGTGGGGTTCCTCCACTCTCCCTTCCTCCTGAACTGGAATATTTTAAGAAGTTGACTGCTTCTTGTGGAAAGAGGAATTGGGGAGGTTCTCAAAAAATCGTCAAGAAGATTGATATCCCATCGGTTGAACTCCTTGCTAAATGGACCTGTTGCTCAGCACTTAATCTGGCTGAACATGGGATTATTGGCCAATTCTTTGGCCTCTGGCCTTCCCCTAAGGCAACTGATGGTTGGGTGCAGAGAAATTGGAGGCCTCTGGTTACAACAGAAATCTGTAGTCATTTTGTTGGAAGAGGTTTCTTTGTGTTTGTTTTTTACTCTGTGGAGGATCAATCTTTGATCTTTTGGAATGGCCCATAATTCGTGGGTCCTTAGGGACTTTACTTGAATAAGTAGACCCCTGACTTCGACCCCTCTCAAGATGTTTCGTCTGCTGTCCCTATATGGGTAACGCTTCCACACCTCCCTTTCCATTGTTAGAATTTAGAATCACTGGAAATCATTGGGAACAATCTTGGCAAATTTATTGATAGGGATGAGAGGAAACATCAATTTTATTGTGCTAGAATATGTGTAGAGGTTGATTTGGAGATAGGCCTCCCCAAATCAATCTAGTTAACAGTTGCAGAGTGGTCCTATATTTAGGAGTTGGATTATGAGAAAATTCCATTTAAATGCAGATTTTGTCATGGTTACGGGCATTTTGCTCGAAATTGCAAAAAAAATTAGAATAAGTCATCATAGTTGAGAAAGAAGATCAACGGACTCAAGTCCGAAAAGGAAACTCCAATTCGAGTCCTAGAAAGAAAGGGAAAGAAACTAAATCAATGACAAGTGTTCCTGCAGTTGGGAAAATTCCTATTTCATCTCAAGCTGTTGACACTCCCAAGGCTCTTCCTAATCCCTTTTCTATTTTAAGTTCCTCTGAAACTATCCTTGAAGAAGGTGAAATTGAGCATTTAGATGTGCATGATTTGGTTTCTGATGAAAATACTTCTTCAAAGGATCAAGTTGGTCCTTCTTTTTTGAACCCTTCTTTGGTTGGTGGTTCCCCTCTTTCCCCTCTTAGCTCTCCTCCCTATTATGCATACATTGCTCGGAATAAGAAACGAGTTAGCTCTGGTTCTTCAGAAGATGAATCCTTTGAGCAGTCCAAAAAAGGGACAAAGTGTAAGAAGGAGATTCAGGAAGAAGAGGTACAAATTCTTAAGACACAAGGTAGTCAAGCCACTATAGAGATGTCATACAGAAGGAACAAGAGAAATAGGCCCCCTAAGGGAGTAATTACTCCCTCTCCTTTGGTGAGTAATGGAGATAAACTCTTGGAACTATAGGCGATTGGGAAACTCATCTAAAGCCGAAGGTGTCAAAGATTTATTGAAACTGGCCCCTTCTAAAATCCTATTACTCCAAGAGACCAAAATTAAGGGGGAAGATCTCCTTCTCATTAGTAAAAACAAATGGAATCTTAACTCAGGAAAAAATATTAGCACTAGAGGTTCCTGTGGGGGACTAGCAACACTATGGCGTGATGAGAATTTTCAGCTAAATAAATGGTATTCCACTCAGCACTGGATATTTACAGAGTTATTTCATTACTCCAGTAAGTCCACTTTTTCCCTATTTAATCTCTACGTCCCAGTCAATTATATGGAAAAAAAGAGTGTTGGCTCTCCTTATCCAAATTTCTTGAGCTCAATTCTCTAGCAAACATTATTTTAGCAGGAAATCTTAATATAACTCTTTCTCTGAATGAAAATAATGGAGGTAATCGTGGTAAAGACCACCTGTAAGACTGGGAATTTTACGTGGTCCAATCAAAGGGTTGGGGCCACTAGCATTTTTTCGAGGCTTGATTGGTTTCTAGTCCACAATTCTTTACTGGATGGAAATCTGATTATTTCCTCCAAAATACTTCCTAAGCTTTCCTCGAATCACCATCCCATTGCTCTGTTGTTTGAAAAAGAATTGGTCCTATTCCTTTCCACTTTTCCCACTTTGGATCAAAAGAGATGGATTTATGGCCACTGTTTATCAGGCTTGGACCCAATTTGTTGATGGCTCTCCGAGTTTTGTCTGGGGCAGAAATTGAAGCAAATAAAAAATGTGCTAAAATTGTGGCTTAAAGTTCCTCTCCCTTCTCCATTGCTCAGCAGGAAAGAATAAGTGGATGAGTTAGCTACAATTTAATTAGGAATGGAAAATAGTGATATTTCCTCTTCCCATATTGCTCTAGAACAGGTTTCCCAGTTCCATACTACTCAATCTTTCATGTATGAGGATAAGCATCTTAGGGTAAAGTATCGAAGTCTCTGGCTGAAGGCGAGGGATAGGAACACTTCTTTCTTTCATCGCCAGTGTAGAGCCGGGCTCTCCCAAAATCATATTTCAAAAATTTCTAATGATGATAGGGTCATTATTAAAGGTCAAGAATTACTAAAACAGTAAGCTAATATGCATTTTCAGATGTTGTTTCAAGATGATGGATTTTTTTATAAAGAAGTGTCTAATGATTTCCTGAATAATGTTCCTTCTCTAGTCAATAATCAGGACAATTATGATCTAATGAAGCCTTCCTCGGAAACGGAAATAGTAGATGTCATTTGGGCTATGGATTCTGATAAAGCTCCTGGGCCTGATGGATTTTCTATTCAAGTTCATGAATATATTCATTCCGTCTTTCTTAGGAAAGAAAAAGGCATGATTATAAAGCTAGATATGAAGAACGCCTTCGATCAAGTAAAGCTCCCCTTCCTCTATGGTGTTTTGCTCTCTTTTGGTTTTTTCCTTGAATTTGTAAATTTGATCAAAGCTTGTACTAATAAGCCTTGGATAGCACCACTAGTTAATGGTAGACCTATTGATTTCTTTAAAGCCACTAGAGGTGAAGCTCTGTCAAGCATGTCTGATGTCTCCCTTCTTATACATTTTGATGGGTAAATCCCTCAACAAAAAACTCTTAGCTGAAAAGGAAGCTGGGTTTTTACCAGGTATTATGATTACTAGGGGAGTAGACCCTATCAATCATTCCCTCTTTGCAGATGAATCCCTTCTTCTAGGAGGGGCCTTTTTGATGATTGACCAGGCTTTCAATGTTATCCTTCAAAATTCTTGCCAAAGCTCACGTGCTTTGATAAATAAAAATAAAAGTGCAGTATACAGATGGAATGTTGATCAAGGGGCTCTTCTATGAATATCAGACTTCTTTGGATTCTCAGGTTTTGTTAAGTGGGAAAAGATTATGTATTTGGGGCTTCCCTTAACTCTTGGTACATCCCCTCCTTCTCTTTGGCTTGATGTGTTGGCCAAATTAGAGGAAAAAATTGCTTCGTGGGGTGTCCAGTGGCTTTCTAAGGCTGGGAAATTAATGTTGATTAAATCAATCCTCTCAGCTTTTTTGATTTTCCAATCCACTCTACTTCTAGCCCCAAAGTTGATCTCAACCCAAATTGAAAATTTTTTGAGAGATTTTCTCTGGAATGGTGGGCTACATGGGAAAAACAAGATTCATCTGGTGAGCTGGGAGGAACTTAAGTGTCCTCTGCCATTAGGAGGACTTCAAATTTGTGATCCTGGCCTTGCTAATTTGGAAATTACAGGAAAGCAGATTTGGCAGCTGTTTGTGGATGCAAAGCACCATGTCAGTATAATTTTTAGGATGAAGTATTTAAAAGGTGGTACATTAAGAAATATCTCTTCTTCTAATGCTCCTTCAGGTTCAGCTATTCGAAACTCCTGCAGGTAATGGTTTGAATTCTTCAGACATCAGCTCTTTAGAGTTCCAGGCAATGGGATGAGGACTCTTCTCTGGGAGGATCACATCTCTGGAAAACCTCCCATTTCCTCTGTCTTTCATATATCTAATATAAGGAATTGGTCTAAAAACAAAGGCCTATTATGGTTGGCTGACATCTGCACTTGGTATATTGATGGATTTTGGACAGGTTGGAGTTTTCCAGATCTCCCAGTTAGACTTGATTACAAAAAATCAGCGTTGCTCTCTCTCCTCTCTGGTCTATCTCTTTTTCGCTTCTCTCAAAAATATCGATGGGGCTAGGGTCACGATGGTGTATATTTAGCAGCTAAAGATCTTAAGTTCCTTCAACCAACTCATTTGTCTAGTTTTTCTCCAGGGATCTGGAAAAATGTTTGGCATGCTTCATGTCCGCGGAAGCTTAATTTTTTCGTCTGGTTGCTTTTGAAAAAGAAGTCTTTGACAGGTGATAATCTTCTTAATCTTGGATTTTTAATCCCTTTCTACTGTTGCTTTTGTTTGTCATCCTTGGAGACTATCGACCATCTCTTGGTGGAATGTGTTTTTTTCAGAAAACCTTGGGATATGGTTCGTAATGGTGTTCAATTAACTTTACCTCTGCAATCCTCAGTAAAATATCTCTATTTAGCATGGGATGAACATCATCCCTCAAAGAATAGAGCCACAGTTCTTCACAAGTTTTGGCATTCGATTCTAAAAATCAATCTATGGTCTTTATGGATATCCAAGAATAACTGTGTTTTTAACAATCAACGACCGATTTTCCAATTTGTAGCTTCCAAGTCCTTGGCATTGATATCAGAGTCAATTGGATGCCCGCCATCTTCCTTTCCTTCCTCTTTGCATTCAGTTTCCATTCCACATTCTGTGCGGATGCTCAAACCTATCTTGGCCCCATCCTAGAGGATACATGGAAGTAAAGAGGATTTTAATTCATTATGGTTGAGCTCTCCTTCAGCTATCATTTTTTTTATGGTGCTAGTGGCCTGGTTTTCTCTCTAGATAGATTGTCCTCTTTCAGGTATTGTTTGGGGCTTGGCATCATGTCTAACAATCAGGTGGAATGTTACAGCTTGCTTATGGCATCCCAGCTAGCTAAGGAGAAAGGATTCATGTCGGTTCAAATTTATGGTGATTCTAAGATTTTGATAAATGCTCTAAACTCTTCGGACAGTCTCAACAATTTTTCCTTGAATGTAATTTTTTAGACAATTAGGAGAAATTTGAAAGAATTTGCTAAGTTTGATGCATTGCACATCCTTCGACATTTAAATAATTCCGCAGATGCTCTGGCAAATAAGGCATGCCTTCTTCCTCCAGGATTTTTTAGTGTCAATGGGGCGCCTAGTTCTTTTCATCCAATTCTGTAATCATGCAGTTATCAATAGGATTTTTGGGTGATCCATTCCCTTTTTGAAATGTTTCTATTAGCCTCAGGCTTTGTCAATTTTTGTATAAAAAAAAGGCTGATTGGTTATTGCCAAAACAGACCCGCATTCTTTCTCAATAAAACTATCCATTTTTGTTACAAAAAAATGGGTATCAAAATCTACTTTAAAATTTGAATTTTGAGAAAATGGAAAAAATGCAACATTTTAGGCCTTGGTTAGACAAATTTTGACTTAGGTCCAAAATGGCTCCCAATCCCCTAAAAATATACATGTAGGCTTATCTCTCAAATGGGTGTTTCAAATTTCAATTTCAAGAAAGTCATTTAAGGTGCATTTCTTAGAAATTGGTTTGACCAACCTTAACTAAAGACTGAAATAACTCAAAAGATCGCAAAAATATGTGTGCACGCTTATCTCTTAAATGGGTATCTAAATCTAATTTTACCTTTGATTTCCAAGAAATTGGGAAAACATGTAACCTTTTAGGCCTTGGTTTGACCAAGTTTGAGTAAGGTCTAAAATAACTCGAAATCCCCTGTAATTTTGTAAGTATGGTTACCTTTCAAATCGGTACTTAAATTCTCATTTAAATTTCAATTACGAGAAAGTAAAAAAAATAGCATCTCTTAGACCTTTGCTTGACCAGCCTTGAATAACGACCAAAATAGCTTCAAACATCATGAAAGTTGGCATGCACTCTTATTACGAAAATGAATAGATAAATCTATGATCAAATTTTAATTCTGATAAATTGGTCAAAAGTGAAACTCTGTTGTGCAGTTTTGCAAAGGTTGAGCTTAAAGGAGGTGAAAATATTTTTGAACGTCCCGAAGGTTCGCGTGTACGTTTATCTATCAAATCAACATCCAAATCTATGATCAAATTTCAATTCTAAGAAACTGCTTAAAAGTGAAACTCCGTGGTGCGGTTTCACTAGGATTCGGCTTAAAGGGGGTCGAAATAGCTTGAAACATTGTGAAAGTTGGCGTATATGCTTGTTTATCGAATGAGCATCCAAATCTATGATCAACTTTCAATTCAGATAAGTTGGTCAAATATGAAACTCCATCATGCGATTTTGTTAGGGTTTGGTTTAAACAAGCTGAAAATAGCTCTAAACATTGTCAAAGTTGGTGTGCACTATTATCTTCCAAACGCGCATCTAAATCTATGATCAAAATTTAATTGCAATTAATTGGTCAAAAGTGAGACTCCGTCATGTGGTTTCTCCAAGGTTGGGGTTAAAGGGGGTGAAAATAGCTCTAAACGTCGCGAAAGTTGGATTGCATGCTTGTCTATCAAATAGGAATCCAAATCTATGATCAAATTTCAATTCTGATAAATTGGTCAGAAGTGAAACTCCGTCGTTTCTTTTCTATAGAGTTGGGCTTAAAGGGGGTCCAAATAGCTCGAAACATTACAAAAGTTGGTGTGCATGTATATCAAATGGGCATCCAAATCTATGATCGAACTTCAATTCATAGAATTTGGTCAAAAGTGAAACTCTGTCATGTGGTTTCACTAGGGTTGGGATTAAAGGGGGTCAAAATAGCTTAGAACATTGTGAAAGTTGGCGTGTGTGCTTGTTTATCCAATTGGCATCCAAATCTATGATTCTGAGAAGTTGGTCAAAAGTGAAACTCCATGGAGTGATTTTTTTAGGGTTTGGATTAAAGGAGGCGAAAATAGTTCCGAACATCATGAAAGTTAGCATGCACTCTTATCTACCAAATGCCCAGATAAATCTACGATCAAATTTTAATTCTGGGAAATTGGTCAAAAGTAAAACTACGATGTGCAGTTTTCCTAAGGTTTGGATTAAAGGGGGTGAAAATATTTCAGAACGTTGGTAAAGTTCGCATGCATGCTTTTCTATTAAATGGAGTGAAAATATTTTGGAACGTCGTGAAATTTGGAGTACACGCTTGTTTATTTAAATGGGTACCTAAATCCACTTTCAAATTTCAATTTTCAAAAAGTAAAAAAAGGTGCATCTTTTCAACCTTGAATTGACGATTCTTGAATGAGGGCCAACATAGCTTGAAATATTATAAAAATAGGTGTCCATGCCTATCTTTGAAATGGGTATCCAAATCTACTATAAAATTTGAATTTTGTAATATTGGAAAAATTGTAACGTTTAGGCCTTGGTTTGATAAAGTTTGATCGAATTACAAAATGGCTCGCAATCCACAAAATATCTACATGTAGGATTATATCTCAAATGGGTAACTAAATACAGTTTCAAATTTCAATTTCAAGAAAGTAAAGAAAAGTGCATTCCTTAGAACATAGTTTCACCAACCTTATCTAAATCTAGTTTTACATTTGATTTCTAAGAAATTAGAAACAAGTGCAACCTTTTAAGCCTTGGTTTGACCAAGTTTGACTAAGTTGTAAAATAGCTCAAAATCCTTTGAAATTTTGTAGGCATGGTTATCTCTCAAATGGGTACCTAAATTCTCTTTAAAATTTCAATTACGAGAAAGTCAAAAAAATAGCATCTCTTAGACCTTTGCTTAACCAAAATTGAATAACGACCAAAATAGCTTCGAACATCATGAAAGTTGGCGTGCACCTTATCTACTAAATGTGCAGATAAATCTACAATCAAATTTTAATTATGAGAAATTGGTCAAAAGTGAAACTCCGTTGTGCGATTTTTCTAAGGTTGGGCTTAAAGGGGGTGAAAATTATTTTGGAATGTCACTAAAGTTTCCAAGCACGCTTGAATATCATCTGGGCATCCAAATCTATCATCAAACTTCAATTCTAAGAAACTACTCAAAAGTGAAACTCTATCATGTGGTTTTGTTAGGGTTGGGCTTAGAGGGGGTCAAAATAGATCAAAACATTGTGAAAGTTTTTGTGCATGCTTGTTTATCCAATGGGAACCTAAATCTATGATCAAGTTTCAATTTTGAGAAGTTTGTCAAAAGTTAAACTCCATCATGTGGTTTTGTTAGGGTTTGGCTTAAAGGAGCAGAAAATAAAACTAAACATCATGAAAGTTGGTGTGCACTCTTATATTCCAAACACACATTTAAATCTATGATCAAATTTTAATTCAGAGAAATTGGTCAAATGTGAAACTCCATCGTGTGGTTTCACCAAGGTTATGGTTGAAGGGGGTGAAAATACCTAGAAATGTCGCTAAAGCTGAAGTGCACGCTTGTCTATCAAATGGGAATCCAAATCTGTGATCAAATTTCAATTCGGAGAAATTAGTCAAAAGTGAAACTCCGTCGTGCATTTTCACTAGATTTAGGCTTAAAGGGGGTCCAAATAGCTCAAAACATTGCAAAAGTTGGTGTGCACGCTTGTATATAAAATGGGCATCTAAATCTATGATCCAATTTCAATTATGAGCATTTGGTGAAAAGTGAAACTCCATAATGTGGTTTTGCTAAGGTTACGCTTAAAGGAGGGGAAAATATCTCCGAACATAACAAAATTTGGCATGCACTCTTATATACCAAATGGGCATCTAAATCTACGATCAAATTTTAATTTTGAGAAATTGGTCAAAAGTGAAACTTCGTCGTGTGCTTTCACAAAGGTTGCACTTAAATGGGGTGAAAATAGCTCAAAGCTTCGCGAAACTTGGTGTGTACGCTTGTTTATTGAAATGGGTACTTAAATCCACTTTCAAATTTCAATTTTGAAAAAGTTGACAAAATTGCATCTTTTCAACCTTGGTTTGACCATCCTTGATTGAGCACCAAAATAACTCCAAATCTCATAAAAATACGTGTCCAATCATTAAAATGGGTATCTAAATCTCTTTTAAAATTTGAATTTTGAGAAGTTAGAAAAAATGCAACATTTTAGGCCTTGGTTTGACGAAGTTTGACCGAGGTGCAAAATGGCTCGCAATCGCCAAAAAATCTACATGTAGGCTTATCTCTCAAATGGGTACCTAACTACAATTTCAAATTCCAATTTCGAGAAAGTCAAGAAAAGTGCATTTCTTAGAACTTGGTTTGACCAACCTTAACTAACTTGGGCCGAAATAACTCGAAATCTCACAAAAATATGTTTGCACGCTAATCTCTTAAATGTGTATCTAAATGTATGTTTACATCTGATTTCTAAGAAATTGGAAAAAAGTGCAATCTTTTAGCCCTTAGTTTGACCAATTTTGACTAAGGTCCAAAATAGTTCGAAGTCCCCTAAAAGTTTGTATGCATGGTTATCTCTCAAATGGGTACCTAAATTCTCTTTCAAATTTCACTTACGAGAAAGTAAAAAAAATAACTTCTCTTAGACCTTTGCTTGACCAACCTTGAACAACGACCAAAATAGCTCCAAACATCATGAAAGTTGGCATGCACTCTTATCTACCAAATGCGCAGATGAATCTACGATCAAATTTCAATTCTAAGAAATTGGTCAAAAGTGAAACTCAGTTGTAAGGTTTTTCTAAGGTTGGGATTAAAGGGGGTGAAAATATTTTGAAACGTTGCAAATGTTCACATGCACGCTTTCCTATCAAATGGGAATCCTAATCTATTATAAAATTTCAATTCTAAGAAACTACTTAAAAGTGAAACTTTGTCGTGTGGTTTCGCTAGGGTTTGGCTTAAAGGGGGTCAAAATAGCTCCAATCATCGCGAAAGTTGGTGTTCAGGCTTGTTCATGCTTTTTTATGCAATGGGCATCCAAATATACAACCAAGTCTCAATTCTGAGAAGTTGGTCAAAAGTGAAACTCCATCATGCGATTTTTTTATGGTTTGGATTAAAGGAGATGAAAATAGCTCTGAACTTCGTCAAAGTTAGCGTGTACTTTTATCTTCCAAATGCACATCTAAATCTATAATCAAATTTTAATTCTGAGAAATTGGTTAAAATTGAAACTTCGTCGTGCAGTTTCACCAAGGTTGGGGTTAAAGGGAGTGAAAGTAGCTCGAACATCCTGAAATTTGGAGTGCACGATTATCTATCAAATGGGCATCCAAATATATGATCAAATTTTGATTCCGAGAAATTGGACAGAAGTAAAACTTTGTCATGCATTTTCACTAGAGTTGGGTTTAAAGGGGGTCCAAATAGCTTGGAACATTACAAAAATTGGCATCCAAATCTATGATCAAGTTTTAATTCCGAGAATTTGTTCAAAAGTGAAACTCCATCATGGATTTCACTAAAGTTTTGCTTAAAGGAGGGGAAAATAACTCTAAAGATCACGAAATTTGGCATACACTCTTATCTACCGAATGGGCATCTAAATCTATCATGTGAAACTTCAAAAGTGAAACTTCAAAAGTGAAACTCCATCATGTGGTTTCACTAAAATTTGGCTTAAAGGAGGGGAAAATAGCTCTAAACGTCATGGAATTTGGCATGCAATCTTACCTACCAAATGGGCATCTAAATCTATGATCAAATTTTAAATCTGAGAAATTGATCAAAAGTGAAACTTTGTCATGTGGTTTTGCTAAGATTGCACCTAACGGGAGTGAAAATAGCTCAGAACGTTGCAAAAGTTGGCGTGCATACTTTCTTATTGAAATGTTTACCTAAATCCGCTTTCAAATTTCAATTATGAAAAAGTCGACAAAAGTGCATCGATTCAACCTTGGTTTGACCATCTTTGATTAAGGGCCAAAATAGCTCCAAATCTCATAAAAATAGGTGTCCATGCCTATCTTTGAAATGGATATCTAATTCTACTTTAAATTTTGAATTTTGTGAAATTGGGAAAAATGCAACTTTTTAGGCCTTGGTTTGATTAAGTTTGACCGAGGTCTGAAATGGCTCACAATCCCCAAAAAATATACATGTAGCCTTATCTCTCAAATGGGTACCTAAATATAGTTTCTAAGAGATTGGGAAAAAGTGCAACCTTTAGGCCTTGGTTTGACCAAGTTTGACTAAGGTCCAAAATAACTCGTGAAAGTCTGCATGCACTCTTATCTACCAAATGCACACATAAATCAACAATCTAATTTTAGTTCTGAGAAATGGGTAAAAAACAAAACTCCGTTGTGCGGTTTTTCCAAGGTTGGGCTTGAAGGGGGTGAAAATATTTCGAAACATCGTGAAAGTTCGCATGCACACTTATCTATCAAATGGGCATCCAAATCTCTGATCAAATTTCAATTCTAAGAAACTACTCAAAAGTGAAACTTTGTCATGTGGTTTCGCTAGGGTTGGGATTAAAGGGGGTCAAAATAGCTTGGAACGTTGCAAACTATGGTGTGCATGCTTGTTTACCCAATGGGCATCCAAATCTATGATCAAGTTTCAATTATGAGAAGTTGGTCAAAAGTGAAATTCCATCATGTGGTTTTGTAAGCGTTTGGCTTAAAGGAGTCGAAAATAGCTTTGAACACCATGAAAGTTGATGTGCACTCTTATCTTCCAAATGTGCATATAAATCTATCATAGAATTTTAATTTAGATATTGGTCAAAAGTGAGAATCCGTCGCGTGGTTTCACCAAGGTTAGGGTTTAAGGCGGTGAAAATAGCTCGCAACGTCGCGAAAGTTCCATGCCTTTCTTTGAAATGGGCTTCCAAAATCTATGATCAAATTTCAATTTCGAGGGGAAAATTAGCTATGAACATCATGAAATTTGGCATGCACTCTTATCTACCCAATGGGCATAAAATCTACTTTGTCGGGCGCTTTCGGTACGGTTGCAGTTAAAGGGATTGAAAATAGCTCAGAACATCGCAAAAGTAGGCATGCATGTTTGTTTATTGAAATGGGTAACTAAATCCACTTTTAAAATTCAATTCTTAAAAACTAGGCAAAAGTGCATCTTTTCAACCTTGGTTTGACCATCCTTGAATGAGGGCCAAAATAGCTCCAAATCTCATAAAAATAGTTTTCCATGCCTATCTTTGAAATGGGTATCTAAATCTACTTTAAATTTTGAATTTTGAGAAATTGGAAAAAATGCAACGTTTTAGGCCTTGGTTTGCTAAAGATTGACCGAGGGCCAAAATTGCTTGCAATCCCAAAAAAACCTACATGTAGGCTTATGTCTCAAATGGGTACCTAAATACAATTTCAAATTTCAATTTCGAGAAAGTCAACAAAAGTGCATTTCTTAGAACTTGGTTTGACAAACCTTATCTAAGGGCTGAATTAACTTGAAATCTCACAAAAATATGTCTGCATGGTTATCTCTTAAATGGGTATCTAAATCTACTTTTACAGTTGATTTCTAAGAAATTGGAAAAAACTGCAACCTTTTAGGCCTTGGTTTGACCAAGTTTGACTAAGGTCCAAAATAGCTCGAAATCCCCTGAAAGTGTGTATGCATGGTTATCTCTCAAATGGGTACCTAAATTCTCTTTCAAATTTCAATTACAAGAAAGTCAAAAAAATATCATCTCTTAGAGCTTTGCTTAACCAAACTTGAATAATGACCAAAATAGCTCCAAACAACATGAAATTTGGCGTGCACCTCATGTACCAAATGTGTAGATAAATATCCGATCAAATTTTTATTTTGAGAAATTGGTCAAATGCGAAACTCTGTTGTGTGATTTTGCTAAGGTTGGGATTAAAGGGGGTGAAAATATTTAGAAAAAATGCAACGTTTTAGACTTGGTTAGACGAAGTTTGACTGGGGTCTGAAATGCCTCTCAATTCCGTAAAAAATCTACATGTAGGTTTATCTCTCAAATGGGTACCTAAGTACAGTTTCAAATTTCAATTTTGAGAAAGTCAAGAAAAGTGCATTTCTTAGAACTTAGTTTGACCAACCTTAACTGCGAGCCAAAATACTTCAAAATCTCACAAAAATATGTGTGCACGCGTATCTCTTAAATGGGTATCTAAATCTACTTTTACATTTGATTTCTAAGAAATTCAAAAAAAGTAAAACTTTTAGGCCTTGGTTTGACCAAGTTTGACTAAGGTCCAAAATAGCTTGAAATCCCTCGAAAGTTTGTATGCATGGTTTTCTATAAAATGGGTACCTAAATTCTCTTTTAAATTTCAATTACGAAAAAGTAAAAAAAAAAACATCTCTTAGACATTTGCTTGTCAAACCTTGAATAACGACCAAAATATCTCCAAACATTGTGAAAGTTGGCATGCAACCTTATCTAACAAATGCACAGATAAATCTACGATCAAATATTAATTATGAGAAATTGGTCAAAAGTGAAACTTCGTTGTGCAGTTTTGCTATGGTTGGGCTTAAAGGGGGTGAAAATATTTAGGAAAATCTCGAAGGTTCACGTGCACGCTTGTCTATAAAATGGGCATCCAGATCTATGATCAAAATTCAATGTTAAGAAACTGCTCAAAAGTGAAACTTCATTGTCCAGTTTCACAAGCATTGGGCTTAAAGGGGGTCAAAATATCTTGGAACATTACGAACGTTGGTGTGCATGCTTGTTTATCTAATGGGCATCCAAATCTATGATCAAGTTTCAATTCTGAGAAGTTGGTAAAAGTGAAACTCTATCATGCGCTTTTGTTAGGTTTGGCTTAATGGAGCCGAAAATAGCTCTGAACATCATGAAATTTGGCATGCACTCTTATCTTCCAAATACGCATCTAAACCTATGATCAAATTCTAGTTCCAACAAATTGGTCAAAATTAAGAGTCTGTCATGTGGTTTCACCAAGGTTGGGGTTAAAGTGGGTGAAAATAGCTTAGAACATCGTGAAATTTGGAGTGCACACTTTTCTATTAAATGGGAATACACATTTGTGATCAAATTTTAATTATGAGAAATTGGTCATAAGTGAAACATTGTCGTGCATTTTCATTAGAGTTGGGCTTAAAGGGGGTCCAAATAGCTCAAAACATTACAAAAGTTGGCATTCACGTTTGGATATCAAACAGGCATCCAAATCTATGATCAAATTTCTATTCCAAGAATTTGGTCAAAAGTAACACCCATGATGCGCTTTCGCTAAGGTTTGGCTTAAAGGAGGGGAAAATAGATCTAAATATCACAAAATTTGGCATGCACTCTTATCTACCAAATGGGCACCTAAACCTACGATGCTTAAGGGGGTGAAAATATTTTAGAACATCACAAAATTTTGCATGCACGCTTTCCTATCAAATCAACATCCAAATATATGATCAAATTACAATTCGAAGAAACTACTCAAAAGTGAAACTTCATCGTGCGGTTTCGCGGTTGGGCTAAAATGGGGTCAAAATAATAGCTCAAAACATTCCAAAAGTTTGCGTGCATGCTTTTTTATCCAATGGGAATCCAAATCTATAATTAAGTTTCAATTCCTACAAGTTGGACAAAACCGAATACCATTGTAGGGTTTTGTTAGGGTTTGGCTTAAAGGAGTCGGAAATAGCTCAAAACATCGTGAAAGTTGGCATGCACTATTATCTTCCAAATATGCATCTAAATCTTTGATAAAATTTTTAATTCTGAGAAATTGGTCAAAAGAGAGACTCCACCATGAGGTTTCTTCAAGGTTGGGGTTAAAGGGGGTGAAAATATCTTGGAACGTTGCGAAAGTTGGGGTGCACACTTGTCTATCAAATGGGCATCCAAATCTATGATCAAATTTTCAGTTCCAAGAAATTGGTCAGAAGTGAAACTTCGTCGTGCATTTTCTCTAGAGTTGAGCTTAAAGGAGGGGAAAATAGATCTAAACATTATGAAATTTGGCATGTACTCTTATCTACCAAATGGGCATCTAAATCTATGATCAAATTTTAATTCTAAGAAATTGGTCAAAATTCAAACTTCTTCGTTCACTTTCCCTAAGGTTGCACTTAAAGGGAGTGAAAATAGCTCTCAAATGGGTAGCTAAATATAGTTTCAAATTTCAATTTCGAGAAATTCAATAAAAGTGCATTTCTTAGAACTTGGTTTGACCAACCTTAACTAAGGGTTGAAATAACTTGAAATCTCACAAAAATATGTGTGCATGCTTATGTCTTGAATGGGTATCTAAATATACTTTTCCATTAGATTTCTAAGAAATTGG
This sequence comes from Pseudotsuga menziesii, assembly GCA_001517045.1. Taxonomy (NCBI): domain Eukaryota; kingdom Viridiplantae; phylum Streptophyta; class Pinopsida; order Pinales; family Pinaceae; genus Pseudotsuga; species Pseudotsuga menziesii. Next base: position 98,209 of record LPNX010215926.1, on the reverse strand, counting down.
AAAAAACTGAAAGCTTTTAGCCTTGGTTTTACAAAGTTTGTCTAAGGTCCAAAATAGCTTGAAATTCGCAGAAATTTTGTATGCATCGTTATCTCTCAAATGGGTACGTAAATTCTCTTTCAAATTTCAATTACGAGAAAGTAAAAAAAATAACATCTCTTAGACCTGTGCCTGACTATCCTTGAATAATGACCAAAATAGCTCCAAACATCGTGAAATTTGGCATGCACTCTTATATACCAAATGCACAGATACATCTGCAATCAAATTTTAATTTTGAGAAATTGTACAAAGGTGAAACTTCGTTGTGCGGTTTTGCTAAGGTTGGGCTTAAAGGGGGTAAAAATATTTTGGAATGTCGTGAAAGTTCGCGTGCTCAAAAGTGAAACTCTGTCTTGCAGTTTCACTAGGGTTGTGTTAAAGGGAGTCAAAATAGTAGCTCAAAATGTTGCAAAAGTTGACGTGCATGCTTGTTTATCCAATGCGAATCCAAATCTATGATCAAGTTCCAATTCTGAAAAGTTGGTCAAAAGTGAAACTCCATCATGGGGTTTTGTTAGGGTTTGGATTAAAGGAGCCAAAAAATAGCTATGAACATCATGAAAGTTGGCGTGCACTCTTATCTACCAAATGCGTATATAAATATATGATCAAGAGAAAATAGAAGGGCACGTTGCGAAAGTTGGAGTGCACGCTTGTCTATCAAATGGGCATCCAAATCTATGATCAAATTTCAATTCTGAGAAATTCATCAGAAGTAAAACTCCATCATGCGGTTTCACTAAGGTTCAGCTTAAAGGAGGGGAAAATAGCTTTGAACATCACGAAATTTGGCATGCACTATTATTTACGAAGCGGGCATCTAAATCTATGATCAAATTCTAATTCTGAGAAATTAGCCATGTCATGCGCTTTCGCTATGGTTGTAATTAAAGGGAGTGAAAATAGCTCAAAATGCCATGAAAGTTCACATGCACACTTGCTTATTGAAATGGGTACCTAAATCCACTTTCATATTTCAATTCTAAATATCATAAAATTAGATGTCCATGCCTATCTTTTAAATGGGTATCTAATCTACTTTAAAATTTGAATTTTGAGAAGATGGAAAAAATGTAATGTTGTAGGCCTTGGTTTGACGAAGTTTGACTGAGGTCCAAAATGGCTCACAATCCCCAAAAATTCTACACATAGGCTTATCTCTCAAATGGGAACCTAAATACAGTTTCAAATTTCAATTTCGATAAATTAAAAAAACAGTGCATTTCTTAGAACTTGGTTTGACCCACCTTAACTAAGATCTGAAATAACTCGAAATATCACAAAAATATGTGTGCACTCTTATATCTTAAATGTGTATCTAAATCTACTTTTACATTTGATTTGTAAGAAATTAGAAAAAAGTGCAACCTTTTATGCCTTGGTTTGACCAAGTTTGACTAAGGTCCAAAATAGCTCGAAATCCCCTGAAAGTTTGTATGCATGGTTATCTCTCAAATGGGTACCTAAATTCTCTTTCAAATTTCAATTACAAGAAAGTCAAAAAAATAACATCTCTTAGAAATTTACTTGACCAACCTTGAATAACGACCAAAATAGCTCCGAACATCGTGAAAGTTGGCATGGACTCTTATATAACAAATTGATAGATAAATCTATGATCAAATTTTAGTTCTGACAAATTGGTCAAAAGTGAAACTCTGTTGTGCAGTTTTGCTAACGTTGGGCTTACAGGGGGTGACAATATTTAGGAAAAACTTGCGTATTCACATGCATGCTTGTCTATCAAATGGGCATCCAAACCTATGATCAAATTTCAATTCTAAGAAACTGCTCAAAATTGAAACTTCATTGTACGATTTCGCTAGGGGTTGGGATTTAAGGAGGTTAAAATAGTTCGAAACATTATGAAAGTTAGAGTGAATGCTTGTTTATCCAATTTCCATCCAAATCAATTATCAAGTTTCAATTCTGAGAAGTTGATCAAAAGTGAAACTCCATCATGCGGTTTTGTTACGATTTGGCTTAAAGGAACTGAAAATAGCTCTGAGTATCGTGAAATTTGATGTGCACTCCTATCTTCCAAATTTGCATCTAAATATATGATCAAATTTTAATTTTGAGAAATTGGTCAAAAGTGAGACTCCGTTGTGTGGTTTCACCAAGGTTGGGGTTAAAGTCGGTGAAGATAGCTCGGAACGCCGTGAAAATTAAAGCATACCCTTGTCTATCAAATGGGCATCCAACTCTATGATCAAATTTCAATTCCGAGAAATTGGTCAGAAGTGAAACACCGTCGTGCATTTTCACTAGACTTGGGCTTAAATGGGGTCCAAATAGCTCAAAACATTGCAAAATATGGCATCCACACTTGTATATCAAATGAGCATCAAAATCTATGATCAAATTTCATTTTTAATAATTTGGTCAATAGGGAAACTCCATCATACGATTTCGATAAGGTTTGGCTTAAAGGAGGGGAAAATAGCTTTGAACATCATGAAATTTGGCATGCACTCTTATCTAACCACCTTAGATTTATATTTAGAATGAGCATCTAAATTTTTCAAAAGTGAAACTTAGTCATGCACTTTCGCTAAGGTTGCATTTAAAGGGTATGAAAATAGCTCGGAATGTCATGAAAGTTTGTGTGCACGATTGTTTATTGAAATGGGTACCTAAATCCACTTTCAAATTTCAATTCTAAAAAGGTCGACAAACATGCATCTTTTCAACCTTGGTTTGACCATACTTGAATGACAGCCAAAATAGCTCCAAATCTCATTAAAATAGATGTCCATGCCTATCTTTGAAATGGGTATCTAAATCTACTTTAAAATTTGAATTTTGAGAAATTAGAAAAAATGCAACGTTTTAGGCCTTGGTTTGATGAAGCTTGACCGAGGTTGAAAATGGCTCCCAATCCCCAAAAAATGTACATGTAGGCTTATCTCTCACTTGGGTACCTAAATATAGTTTCAAATTTCAATTTCAAGAAAGTAAAGGCCGAAATAATTTCAAATCTCACAAAAATATGTGTGAACGCTTATCTCTTAAATGGGTATCTATATCTACTTTAAAATTTGATTTCTAATAAATTGGAAAAAAGTGCAACCTTATAGGCCTTGGTTTGACCAAGTTTAACTAAGGTCCAAAATAGCTTGAAATCCTCTTGAGGTTTGTATGTATGGTTATCTCTCAAATGGTACCAAAATTTTCTTTCCAAATTAAATTACGAGAAAGTTGAAAAAATAGCATCTCTTAGACCTTTGCTTGAACATCCTTGAACAACGACCAACATAGCTTCGAACATCGTGAAAGTTGGCATGCACTCTTATCTACCAAAATGAACAGATAAATCTATGATCAAATTTTAATTTTAAGAAATTGGTCAAAAGTGAAACTTCGTTGTGAACTTTTGCTAAGGTTGGGCTTAAAGGGGGTGAAAAGTGAAACTCCATCATACGGTTGTGCTAGGGTTTGGCTTAAAGGAGCTGAAAATAGCCATGAACATTGTGAAAGTTGTCATGCACTATTATCTTCCAAATGCGCATCTAAATCAATGATCGAATTTTAATTCTGAGAAATTGGTCAAAAGTGAGACTCCATTGTGTGGTTTCACCAAGGTTGGGGTTAAAGAGGGTGAAAATAGCTCGGAACGTCATGAAAGTTTGAGTGCAGGCTTGTCTATCAAATGGGCATCCAAATCTATGATCAAATTTTAATTTCGATAAATTTGTCAAAAGTGAAACTATGTCATGCATTTTTGCTAGAGTTGGTCTTAAAGAGGGTCCAAATAGCTCACAAAATTACAAACATTGGCATGCATGCTTGTATATCAAACGGGCATCCAAATTTATGATCAAATTTCAATTACAAGAATTTGGTCAAAAGTGAAACTCCACCATGCAATTTTGCTAAGGTTTGTCTTAAAGGAGGGGAAAATAGCTCTGGACATCATGAAATTCAGCATGCACTCTTATCTACTAAATGGTAATCTAAATCTACAATCAAATTTTAATTCTGAGAAATTGGTCAAAAGTGAAACTTCTTGTGCGCTCTGACTAAAGTTGCACTTAAAGGGATTGAAAATAGCTCAAAAGATCGCGAAAGTAATGGGTACCTAAATTCACTTTCAAATTTCAATTCTGAAAAAGTCAACAAAAATGCATCTTTTTAACCTTGGTTTGACCATCTTTGAATGATGGTCAAAATAGCTCCAAATCTCATAAAAATAGGTGTCCATGCCAATATTTTAAGAATGCAACGTTTTAGGCCTTGGTTGGATGAAGTTTGACCGAGGTCCAAAATGGCTCGCAATCCATAAAAAATCTACATGTAGGCTTATCTCTCAAATGGGTATGTAAATACAGTTTCAAATTTCCATTTTGAGAAAGTCAAGAAAAGTGCTTTTCTTAGAACTTGGTTTGACCAACCTTAACTAGGGCTGAAATAACTCAAAATCTCACAAAAATATGTGTGCACGCTTATCTTTTAAATGGGTATCTAAATCTACTTTTAGATTTGATTTCTAAGAAATTGGAAAACAGTGCAACATTTTAGGCCTTGGTTTAAACAAGTCTGACTAAGGTCCAAAATAGCTCCAAATCTCCTGAAAGTTTGTATGCATGGTTATTTCTCAAATGGGTACCTAAATTCTCTTTCAAATTTCAATTGCGATAAAGTCGAAAAAATATCATCTCTTAGGCCTTTGCTTGACCAAAATTGAATAGCGACCAAAATAGTTCCGAACATCATGAAATTTGGCGTGCACTCTTATATAACAAATGCACAAATAAATCTATAATCAAATTTTAGTTCTGAGAAATTGATCAAAAGTAAAACTCTGTTGTGCGGTTTTGCTAAGGTTAGGCTTACACAGGGTGACAATAGTTAGGAACGTCTCAAACGTTCACGTGCATGATTTTCTATCAAATGGGCATCCAGATCTATTATCGAATTTCAATTTAGAGAACCTGGTCAAAAGTGAAACTTCATTGTAAGGTTTCGCTAGGGTTGGGATTAAAGGAGGTCAAAATAGCTTGAAATGTTGTGAATGTTAGTGAGAATGCTTGTTTATCCAATGGGCATCCAAATCTATTATCAAGTTTCAATTCTGAGAAGTTGGTCAAAAGTGAAACTCCATCGTGCGATTTTATTAGGGTTTGGCTTAAAGGAGCCGAAAATAGCTCTGAACATCGTGAAAATTGGCGTGCACTCCTATCTTCCAAATTCACATCTAAATCTATGATCAAATTTTATTTCTAAGAAATTGGTCAAAAGTGAGACTCCGTCATGTGGTTTCACCAAGGTTGGGGTTAAAGTGGGTGAAGATAGCTCGGAACATTACGAAAGTTGAAGTGTACGCTTGTCTATCAAATGGGCATCCAAATCTATGATCAAATTTCAATTATGAGAAATTGGTCAGAAGTTAATCTCCGTCATGGATTTTCACTAGACTTGGGCTTAAAGGGGGTCCAAATAGCTCTAAACATTGCAAAAGTTGACATGCACAATTGTATATCATACGGGCATCCAAATCAATGATCAAATTTTAATTCGTGAACTTGTTCAAAAGGAAAACTCCATCATACGGTTTCGCTAAGGTTTTTCTTAAAGGAGAGGAAAATAACTCTGAACATCATGAAATTTGGCATGCACTATTATCTACCAAGTGGGCATCTAAATCTACGATCAAATTTTAATTCTGAGAAATTAGCCAAAAAGTGAAACTTTGTCATGCGCTTTTGCTAAGGCTACACTTAAAGGGAGTCAAAATATCTTGGAACGTCATGAAAGTTGGCGTGCACACTTGTTTATTGAAATGGGTACCTAAATCCACTTTCAAATTTCAATTCTGAAAAAGTCGACAAAAGTGCATCTTTTTAACCTTGGTTTGACCATCCTTGAATGAGGCCCAAAATAGCTCCAAATCTCATAAAAATAGGTGTCCATGCCTATATTTTAAATGGGTATCTAATCTACTTTAATATTTGAATTTTGAGAAGCTGGAAAAAATTTAACGTTTTAGGCCTTGGTTTGACGAAGTTTGACCGAGGTCCAAAAGGGCTCGTAATCCCTAAAAAATATACATGTAGGCTTATCTCTCAAATGGGAACCTAAATAGAGTTTCAAATTTCAATTTCGAGAACGTAAAAAAAGTGCATTTCTTAGAACTTGGTTTGACCAACCTTAAATAATGGCCGAAATAGCTCGAAATCGCGCAAAAATATGTGTGCACGCTTATCTCATAAATGGGTATCTATATCTACTTTAAAAATTGATTTCTAAGAATTTGGAAAAAATGCAACCTTATAGGCCTTAGTTTGACCAAGTTTGAGTAAGGTCCAAAATACCATGAAATCCCTGAAAGTTTGTATGTACGATTATCTCTCAAATGGTACCAAAATTCTCTTTCCAAATTCAATTATGAGAAAGTCAGAAAAATAGCATCTCTTATACCTTTGCTTGACCATCCTTGAACAACGACCAAAATAGCTTCGAACATCGTGAAAGTTGGCATGCACTTTTATCTACCAAAATGCGCAGATAAATCTATGATCAAATTTTAATTCTGAGAAATTGGTCAAAAGTGAAACTTCGTTGTGAAGTTTTGCTAAGGTTGGGATTAAAGGGGTGAAAATATTTCAGAACGTCTTGAAACTTTGCATGCGTACTTTCTTTTGAATGGGTATCTAAAATACTTTAAAATTTGAATTTTCAAAAGATGGAAAAAAAGTAACGTTTTAGGCCTTGGTTTGACGAAGTTTGATCGAGGTCCAAAATGGCTTCAAATCCCCAAAAAATACAGTTTCAAATTTAAATTTCAAGAAAGTAAAAAAAAGTGTTTTTCTTTGAACTTGGTTTCACCAACCTTAACTAAGGACCGAAATAACTCGAATATCACAAATATATGTGTGCACACTTATATCTTAAATGTGTATCTAAATCTACTTTTACATTTTATTTCTAAGAAATTGGAAAAAAGTGTAAACTTTTATGCCTTGGTTTGACCAAGTTTGACTAAGGTCCAAAATAACTCGAAATCCCCTGAAAGTTTGTATGCATGGTTATCTCTCAAATGGGAACCTAATTTCTCTTTCAAATTTCAATTACGAGAAAGTCAAAAAAATAACATCTCTTAGAAATTTTCTTGACCAACCTTGAATAATGACCAAAATAGCTCCAAACATCGTGAAAGTTGGCATGAACTCTTATATAACAAATGCACAGATAAATCTACAATCAAATTTTAAATATGAGAAATTGGTCAAAAGTGAAACTTTGTTGTGTCGTTTTGCTAAGGTTGGGCTTACAGGGGGTGACAATATTTTGGAACATCTCGAACGTTCACGTGCACGCTTGTCTATCATCAAATGGGCATCAAAATCTATGGTCAAATTTCAATTCTAAGAAACTGCTCAAAGGTTAAACTTTGTTGTACGGTTTTGCTAAGGTTGGGATTAAAGGAGGTCAAAATAGCTCAAGTTTCAATTCTAATAAATTAGTCAAAAGTGAAACTCCATTGTGCGCTTTTGTTAGGGTTTGAATTAAAGGAGCCAAAAATAGCCATGAACATCGTGAAAGTTGGCGTGCACTATTATCTTCCAATTGCACATCTAAATTTATGATCTAATTTTAATTTCAAGAAATTGGTCAAAAGTGAGACTTTGTCATGTGGTTTTGCCAAGGTTGGGGTTAAAGGGGGTGCAAATAGTCTAGAACATCCCAAAATTTGGAGTGCATGCTTCTATATCTAATAGGCCTTCAAATCTATGATCAAATTTCAATTTCAAGAAATTTGTCAGAAGTGAAACTCCATCGTGCATTTTCGCTAGAGTTGGGCTTAAAGGGGGTCCAAATAGCTCGGAACAATACAAAAGTTGGCATGCATGATTGTATCTCAAATAAGCATCCAAATCTATGATCAAATTTCAATTCTGAGAATTTGATCAAAAGTGAAACTCTATCGTGTGGTTCTGCTAGGGTTGGGATTAAAGGGGGTCAAAATAGACCAGAACATTGTGAAATTTGGTGTGTGCTGTTTATCCGATGGGAATCCAAATCTATGATCAATTTTCAATTCTGAGAAGTTGGTCAAAAGTGAAACTCTATTGTGCATTTTTGTTAGGGTTTGGCTTAAAGTAGCCGAAAATAGCTCCGAAGATCGTGAAAGTTGGTGTGCACTCTTATCTACCAAATGCATAGATAAATCTAGATCAAATTTTAATTCTGAGAAATTGGTCAAAAGTGAAACTCTGTTGTGTGGTTTTGCAAACCTTGGGCCTAAACGGGGTGAAAATATTTCGGAACATCGCAAAAATATGTGTGCACGCTTACCTCTTAATTGGGTATCTAAATCCACTTTTACATTTGATTTCTAGGAAATTGTAAAAAAGTGCAACCTTTTTAGGGCTTTGTTTGACCAAGTTTGACTAAGTTCCAAAATAGCTCGAAATTACGAGAAAGTTGAAAAAGTAGAATATCTTAGACCTTTGCTTGACCAACTTTGAATAATGAACAAAATAACTTTGAACATCATGAAAGGTTGCGTGCATTCTTATCTACCAAATGTGCAGATAAATCTATGGTCAATTTTTAATTCTGATAAATTGGTGAAAAGTGAAACTCCATTGTGCGGTTTGCTAAGGTTAGGCTTAAAGGGGGTGAAAATATTCTGGAACATCGTGAAAGTTCACATTCAAACTTGTCTATCAAAGGGTTCTTAAAGGGGGTCAAAATAGCTCAGAACATTGTGAAAGTTGGCATGCATGCTTATTTATCCAATGGGCATCCAAATCTATGATCAAGTTTCAATTCTAAGAAGTTGGTCAAAAGTAAAACTCCATCATGCAGTTTTGTTAGGGATTGGCTTAAGCAGCAGAAAATAGCTCTGAACATCGTGAACGTTGGTGTACACTCTTATCTTCCAAATGCACATCTAAAGGAATGATCGATTTTTAATTCCAACAAATTGGTCAAAAGTGATACTCCGTCGTGTGGTTTCACCAAGGTTGGGGTTAAAGAAGGTGAGAATAGCTCGAAACATCGTGAAAGTTTGAGTGCATGCTTGTCTATGAAATGGGCATCCAAATCTATGATCATATTTCAATTCCAATAAATTGGTCAGAAGTGAAACTCTATCATGTGTTTTCGCTAGAGTTGGTATTAAAGAGGGTCCAAATAGATCACAACATTGCAAAAGTTCGCATGCACGCTTGTATATCAAATGAGCATACAAATCTATGATCAAATTTCAATTACAAGAATTTGGTCAAAAATGAAACTCCATCATGCAATTTTTCTAAGGTTTGTCTTAAAGGATGGGAAAATAGCTCTGAACATCATGATATTTGGCATGCACTCTTATCTACCAAATGGTCGTCTAAATCTACAATCAAATTTTAATCCCAATAAATTGGTCAAAAGTGAAACTTCGTTGTTCGCTCTCACTAAGCTTGCACTTAAAGGGAGTGAAAATAGCTTAGAATGTCGTGAAAGTTGGCATGCATGTTTGTTTATTGAAATGGGTTTTTCCTAAATTCACTTTCAAATTTCAATTTTGAAAAATTCAACAAAGTGCGTCTTTTCATCCTTATTTTGACCATCTTTGAATGATGGCCAAAATAGCTCCAAATTTCAAAAAAATAGGTGTCCATGCCAATATTTTAAATGTGTATCTAAATCTACTTTAAAATTTGAATTTTGATAAAATGGAAAAATGCAACGTTTTAGGCCTTGGTTGGACGAAGTTTGACTGAGGTCCAAAATTGCTCGCAATCCCCAAAAACTCTACATGTAGGCTTATCTCTCAAATGGGTACATAAATACAGTTTCAAATTTCAATTTCAAGAAAGTGAGGAAAAGTGCTTTTCTTAGAACTTGGTTTGACCAATCTTAAAAAGGGTCAAAATAACTAGAAATCTCACAAAAATATGTGTGCACGCTTATCTTTTAAGTGGGTATCTAAATCTACTTTTATATTTGATTTCTAAGAAATTGGAAAAAACTGCAACCTTTTAGGCCTTGGTTTCATGAAGTTTGACTAAGGTCCAAAATAGCTCAAAATCTCTTGAAAGTTTGTATTCACTGTTATCTCTCAAATGGGTACCTAAATTCTCTTTCAAATTTCAAAAGTGAAACTTTGTTGTATGGTTTCGCTAGGGTTGGTCTTAAAGGAGGTCAAAATAGCTCGAAACGTTGCGAAAGTTAGCATGAATACTTGTTTATCTAATGGGCATCCAAATCTATTATAAAGTTTAAATTCTGAGAAGTTGGTCAAAAGTTTTCTCCATCGTGTGGTTTTGTTAGGGTTTGGTTTCTAAACATCATGAAATTTGGTGTGCACTCCTATCTTCCAAATTCGCATCTAAATCTATGATCAAAATTTAATTATGAGAAATTGGTAAAAGTGAGACTCCATCATGCTGTTTCATCAAGGTTGGGGTTAAAGGGGGTGAAAATACCTTGGAACATCGTGAAAGTTGGAGTGCACGCTTGTCTATCAAATGGGAATCCAATTCTATGATCAAATTTCAATTCCGAGAAATTAGTCAGAAGTGAAACTCCGTCGTGCATTTTCACTAGACTTGGGCTTAAAGGGGGTCGAAATAGCTCAAAACATTGCAAAAGTTGGCGCGCACGCTTGTATATCAAACAAGTATCCAAATATATGATCAAATTTTAACTCATGAAATTGTTCAAAAGGAAAACTCCATCATACGGTTTCACTAAGGTTTGTCCTAAAGGAGGGGAAAATAGCCCTGAACATCATGAAATTTGGCATGCACTAGTATCTACGAAGTGGGCATCTAAATCTACAATCAAATTTTAATTCTGAGAAATTGGCCAAAAGTGAACATGGCCATGTTGTGCACTTTCGCTAAGGTTGCACTTAAACGAAGTGAAAATAGCTCGGAACGTCACGAAAGTTGGCATGCACACTTGTTTATTGAAATGGGTACCTAAATCCACTTTCATATTTCAATTCTTAAAAAGTCAAAAAAATTGCATCTTTTCAACCTTGGTTTGACCATCTTTGAATGAGGGCCAAAAATAGCTCCAAATCTCATAAAACAAGTGTCCATGCCTATCTTTTTAATGGGTATCTAATCTACTTTAAAATTTGAATTTTTAGAAGATGGAAAAATGTAACGTTTTAGGCCTTGGTTTGAAGAAGTTTGACCGAGGTCCAAAATGGCTTGCAATCACTAAAAAATCTACACGTAGGTTTATCTCTCAAATGGGAACCTAAATGCAGTTTAAAATTTCAATTTTGAGAATAAAAAAAAAAGGTGCATTTCTTAGAACTTGGTTTGACCAACCTTAACTAAGGGCCGAAATAACTCGAAATATCAAAAAAATATGTGTGCACACTTATATCTTAAATGGTTATATAAATCTACTTTTACATTTGATTTGTAAGAAATTGGAAAAAAAGTGCAACCTTGTATGCCTTGGTTTGACCAAGTTTGACTAAGGTCCAAAATAACTCGAAATCCCCTGAAAGTTTGTATGCATGGTTATCTCTCAAATGTGTACCTAAATTCTCTTTTAAATTTCAATTACAAGAAAGTCAAAAAAACAGCATCTCTTATACATTTTCTTGACCAGCCTTGAATAATGACCAAAATAGCTCTGAACATTGTGAAAGTTGGCATACACTCTTATATAACAAATGCACAGATAAAACTACGATCAAATTTTAGTTCTGAGAAATTGGTCAAAATTGAAACTCTGTTGTGCGGTTTTGCTAAGGTTGGGCTTACAGGGGGGTGAAATATTTAGGAACAACTTGAATGCTCATGCGCACACTTGTATATCAAATGGGCATCCAAACCTATGATCAAATTTCAATTCTAAGAAACTGCTCAAAAGTGAAACTTCGTTGTATGGTTTCACTAAGGTTGGGATTAAAGGAGGTCAAAATAGCTCAGAACATTGTGAAAGTTAGTGTGAATGCTTGTTTATCCAATGGGCATCCAAATCTATTATCAAGTTTCAATTCTGAGAAGTTGGTCAAAAGTGAAACTCCATCGTGCGGTTTTGTTAGAGTTTGGCTTAAAGGAGATGAAAATAGCTCTGAACATCATGAAATTTGGTGTGCACTCATATCTTCCGAATCCGCTTCTAAATATATGATCAAATTTTAATTCTAAGAAATTGGTCAAAAGTGAGACACCGTCATGTGATTTCGCCAATGTTGGGGTTAAAGTGGGTGAAGATAGATCAGAATACCATGAAAGTTGAAGTGTATGCTTGTCTATCAAATGGGCATCCAACTCGATGATCAAATTTAAATTCTGAGAAATTGGTCAGAAGTAAAACACCGTCGTGCATTTTCACTAGACTTGGGATTAAAGGCGGTCCAAATATCTTAGAAAATTTCAAAAGTTGGCATGCATGCTTGTATATCAAACGACCATCCAAATCTATGATCAAATTTTAATTCTAAGAATTTTCTCAAAAGGGGAACTCCATCATACGGTTTCGATAAGGTTTTCCTTAAAGGAGGGGAAAATAGCTCTGAACATCACGTAATTTGGCGTGCACTCTTATCTACCAAATGAGCATCTAAACTATGATCAAATTTTAATTCTAGGAAATTGTTCAAAAGTGAAACTTAGTGGTGCGTTTTCACTAAGGTTGCATTTAAAGGGTGTGAAAATAGCTCGTAATGTCACGAAAGTTGTTGTGCATGGTTTTTTATTAAAATGGGTACCTAAATCCACTTTCAAATTTCACTTCTAAAAAAGTCGACAAAAGTGCGTCTTTTCAACCTTGGTTTGACCATACTTGAATGACAGCCAAAATAGCTCCAAATCTCATTAAAATAGATGTCCATGTCTATCTTTGAAATGGGTATCTAAATCTACTTTAAAATTTGAATTTTGAGAAATTGGAAAAAATGCAACATTTTAGGCCTTGGTTTGACGAGGTTTGACGGAGGTCCAAAATGGCTTGCAATCCCCAAAAAATATATATGTAGGCTTATCTTTTAGATGGGTACGTAAATATAGTTTCAGAATTCAATTTCAAGAAAGCAAAAAAAGTGCATTTCTTAGAACTTGGTTTGACCAACCTTAACTAAGGGTTGAAATAACTTGAAATCTCACAAAAATATGTGTGCACACTTATCTCTTAAATGGGTATCTATATCTACTTTAAAAATTGATTTCTAAGAAATTGGGAAAAAAGTACAACCTTAGAGGCCTTGGTTTTACTAAGTTTGACTAAAGTCCAAAATAGCTCGAAATCCCCTGAAAGTTTGTATGTATGGTTATCTCTCAAATGGTACCAAAATTCTTTTTTCAAATTCAATTGCGAGAAAGTAAGAAAAATTGAATCTCTTAGACCTTTGCTTGATCATCCTTGGAAAACAACCAAAATAGCTTCGAACATCATGAAAGTTGGCATGCACTCTTATCTACCAAAATGCGCAGGTAAATCTACGATCAAATTTTAATTCTAAGAAATTGGCAAAAGTGAAACTTCATTGTGAAGTTTTGCTAAGTTTGGGCTTAAGGGGGGTGAAAATATTTCAGAACGTCCTGAAATTTTGCATGCATACTTGTCTATCAAATGGGCATCCAAATCTATGATCAAATTTCAATTCTAAGAAACTACTCAAAACTGAAACTCCGCCATGCGGTTTCATTAGGGTTGGACTTAAAGGGGGTCAAAATAGCTCAAGTTTCAATTATGAGAAGTTGGTCAAAAGTGAAACTCCATTGTGCGGTGTTACGGAGAGAAATTCCTATGGCTTGGGGTACCACAACAGATAGCTAGACTCCAGAAATCAATCTTTCCCAATATGCAATAGAAATAAAAACATCTAACACTAAAGGATCGAACCTCGTACCTTATTCCCGACGGTTGAAGTAGATCCCCGTTGAGCTTTCCAATCTTCAGCTTGAATTGTTATAGCACATCCTCAACAACAAGTAAACAATACAAGCATACTATATTTCATGGTGTTAGATCTATTCTAGCATATATAATCAATAATGTATAAGCATTTGACATATTCCAATGGATACAATATTCATTCAAATACACATTACTGGATAGGAAAAGATATTTCTATTAATATGAATCAGATATTACAAGTGACAACCTCTGACGGCATGTATGCAAACTGAAGAAACTGAATCCCCCACTTGGGCCTCCACCACCTCAATCCTCCATCACTTCGATAGAAAGCTTACTAGAAAAAGGCAAGCTTGGGAAGAACACAACAGTGCTCCAAGGGACAAAGGGATGCAGACTCAAGCATTAGTTCTGGCAACAATGGACTATAGTTTCGATACTCTCAATTCTCTCTTATGATTTCAATGTCTCAATGGGTTCCTTATATATCTTTTCAAATGGATACTGAAAGGTCGAATCCGTGCGATCTCAAGGCATATGGAAGGCCAGGAGTCATATGAGTCGGATCCAAGTCAAGGAACGCTCCAAAGGATTTTGGATTATGCACACATCCCGATGTACGCGAATATAGAGGGAATATCCGCGTATGTACGCGGTTATCGGGGAAAAGGCCGCGTATATCATTTTTCTAATTTTTTTAGGGATGGTCAATGATACATCAAAAGACAACAATTGGTCCATAGGGGCTAATGAGTCTGCAGCGTGACAGGGGAAGGCCATACAATGTGTGATTCACCTAGTGTGGTGAAATCCGCTATAACATATGCCCCCTAATGTATGAGATCAGAGGGGTTATACGATGGCCAAAATACATTATAAGTCCATCCCAGAAATGAAGTGATGAAGGTACCCAAATGGAAGACCAGCCACCCAATCAGCATAATACCATAATACAACTCTGCATATAACTGCGAATACATATAGCAGTCCCGGATACATAAGAGTACAATGGCCATGAATAGGCATGAAACATGATAACACATATGTGTTCATCGCCACGTACAATATACATAGATCAGAATCTCCATGATGAAGATATACAAAGTACAACGATCTCCACAAAGGCTGAAGATATATAACATATCAAGATCTCCATAGTGGCTGGAAATGTCTGACATATACTGGAACAAGTCACGAGAGCTGAAATCTCATGAACACAGGCAAGATCAAGGAGGTAGCATATAATGGATGCCACCAATCTGGATGGTCTTCTACACAAACCGCTACAAGTACATGTCCTACTATGCGAATAGAGGTGTTGAGGTCGAACATAGTAGTCCATCGTCTGATTACCGGTCATTGATGTATACCGTTAACAGACGCGAGATCACCCATCAATAATGAAAATGGGAATCAAGGTACTAGAGTGCAAACTAACAAGTGTGAATAAATGTGTTGAGGTCAAACACTTGAGAGAATCCATCGATCAGGGGACATTGATGTATTCCCAAAACTGTCGATGGTGAGAGAACCTACCACCGATGACTGCAAGTCTCAAGGCACTCAAAAGGACTCTAGACTCCAATCCCAGAATAAATGATCTGAAGTCGATGGGATGAAATCCGCTAGAAGGAGGGAATTAGGGCATCCCCCATCATCCAACACAAGGTACTCAGCAAGGCTGTATAATATGGAAGAACTCGATCATAAGGTGCACGAACTAGTAACTGTACCGGGAATGGCCAACATGCAAAGTCAAGATAGCTGAGGAATGGACGACTCAGGTTTCAACTTCCTTCGAACAAGAGCATAACGGTGTATGGTGACTAAATGAAGGTAGCATAGACTCGATATACAAACTGGGACATCTCTATGACGCAGGAGGCATCAATAGAGCCTCCATAGGGACTGGAAGCTTAACCAGTTGGTGGAGGTAAAACTCAGATAACGAGTACAGCTCCTAAAGTCAAACTATAACCCAACCAATGGATGTGATATACAGTGCTCTATTCGAAGGCGACACGACTCGACAGCTTCCAAAGATAATATCTTTTCTTGTCCAGCTTTTTGGTTTTTTGATTTTTTGGGTCTTTTTCAGTTATTTGAAAAGCTTGAAAAAAGAATAAACTAGCTTTATAGTCACAAACTAGGAGGAGACGAGTGTCATTTAGGGCAAACAAACTAGTTCCAATCAGTGGAACATACCTATGCTCAATGCAAGGATACATGTGTAGGATATCGACACTCGGGGGAAAATCCCCTCCCGGTAAAAAGGGAATCAAGCTGCGAAGGATATAAATAAAGTCTCTGCATGGATAGACATGAGACAAGCTCAAGCTATATGGCTGAAACGCAATGTCAGGGGAGCCGGCATAAAGCTCAATAAGACAGGCAAAGCTCATGATAATGCATTCACAACTCGATATAAGGGGAGTCCGGGGGGGAACAGGCCAGCATAAGATCAAGAGGAGTATGAGGCTCTTGCTAAATGTCATGGCAATACTATACAACGGACTCCCACACCCTAAAGGGGGAAACATCAGCATGGGCACCAAATGCAAATAAGGCGCTAACTAGGGTACCCATGTAAGGTGAGTCTCTACCACTCATATCATGACACCTCTATAGCAGCAAGAAGGTTCCGTGACATAATAGAGTGGGTCCGTACCTAAGGATATAGTGACATGGTCATAAGGTCATGCAAAATGCAAACGGTGGTGAACCTAACCTATATGCTAGTATAGACGTTATACCTGAGATCAGTACGAACGGGTCAATCCAAAGGCTGAAACATCGCTGAAAACGGTCTTCTACATCACAAATTAGGTTAGAAATAGTCCAAAAAGGTTAGAAACGGTCAAAACTATAGGAAAGGGGGTAAAAATTTTCAAATATTTGAAATTTTTTCTATAAATAGTAAAAAATATAAATCATTTGAAACTTTTACCCATTTGAGCTCTGATATTCAACTTCAAATTCCAGGAGATCCAACCGGCGGAATTCACAACCGATTCTTCCAGGTTTGTACTCATGTTCTCTGCTTGCATTTCAATACAAATTTTACAATTTTTCATGGTCAAATGAATTTTTAAAGGCCAAACTTACATGAGTGCCATGGCCCACGCAGGTATCGAGGTTTTTTCCGCGTATAGGGATGGATATACGCGGAAAAGGGACCAGAAACCATGTACATATGCAGCTGTTTTGAAAACAGCCGCGTATGACGCCGCACATAAGGATTTCTAAGAATCTAATGGACATTTTGGTCAACTTCTCATGCAAGATGGTGCTAGAGTGGTGAGAACGCGAGCATGGTGATGTAGAGGAAGCAGTAAGGGCTGACAGAATGGCTCAAGAAGCTCTAAGAAGGTGTGGACTCTACAAGTTTTGGTGCCTAGGAGGCTTTAGGGACAAACCAGGACTACTACATATGCTTGTAGACTATTGGGATCCGGACTCAGAGTCCTTCCGGATAGACGGTATGTCCCTCACCATTGAGGTGGAGGATATCTACTTTATCACAGGTCTATCATGGCGAGGTGAGATGGTGAACCTTCGTGCCCGCGGAGGGCCAGGTCATGGGCTAACTATCGACGAGTACATAGCTGTGTACTGCTACCCAGAGACGGAGAAGGTGGGGAGCCAAGTTCCCACCAACGCTATACAGGTACTGGGCCTAAAGGCCATACTACTGATGCTGGGTAGGATAGCAGGCTTAGCATCACTCCATAAGGCCTCTCAGCCACTGATGTTCTATGTGGTGGAGTGCATGACATGGACCATCTATGACTGGAGCACTTCCCTACTGAGCAACATGAAACATCAGCTTAGTGAGTGCAAGGCAGGTAGGATACAAAACTTCGGGTTCAGCAGTATCTTGAGCACGTTTTTCTTCGAGCGTGTTCCAGGATTGAGCCCTAGAGTGGATGTTCCTCTCCACGGGGTTCGATATCTAGCCCAACGACATTGGGCAGACGCGATGCGTAGACTGGGGGGTGGTAGGGTGGCCAACCCTTATCCAGCAGACTTTTTTCCATGGTGGCGATGACAGATTGTTGCCATAGAGGACTACCCTTATGCAGGGATAGACTTCTGGGGAGACCCGGACATGCCATTACCACTAGGATCAGCATATGGAGACATAGGTAACGAATCTCGACCCTTACTCTTTTTAAAATTTTTGAAGTATTAAATTTTTTTGTGTTTTCTTGATTAATGGAATCAAAAAGACATGTTTTTGGGTGACAAAACATAGTGGCATCTACCATTCATGTGCAGATGTGGGACCACGGCAACTAGAGGGCTTCCCATGTCATAAATGGAGGGGAAGAGGAGACGATATCACCGGTGTGGATGCGGAGCGAATGCTCCAAAGCATCCATACCAACTTCGTGTGACTGACTCACAGGATTCCCATGGCGCAAGTCGAGGACTTTCCTGAGGCTATGCAGAGACAGGTGGTTGGTGTACCACGCGCATGGGTGCGTTTATTCCGGCGGCTAGATAGAGCCGTGGTGACATATCATGATCACAACCCTCATCCAGCTCCACAGGACTAGACACCTGGGAGTGTATCTATTTTGTACTGCCGTATATATGATGGTGGATTTCAAAGCCCCAATTTTGTATTATGACACTATGTATTACCACATTTTTGATGTATATAATTTTTTTTTATGGTGATCGGTTTATTTATTTACATGTGTAAAAACTGTGTTTATGATTAATTTATAATGAATGAAACAAATGCCAATCTAACACATAGTTAGCATATGAGTCAGCAATTTGATTAAAATTTCTTGGAATGTGTATATATGTTATGTTCTCAAATTTCTGTTCTAGCAATCTCACACGTAAGAATCTCCTCAATAACGTCGGATCTCTAACATGGTACAAACCATTTAGCTGTGACACTACTAACTCTGAATCAAGACGTACCTCAAGAGAGAGAACACCATGTGAAATGGCATCCCGTAGAAGCTCAATAACGGCACTATATTCAGCAACATTGTTGGAAGATGGCCATAGACATACACCTCCTGAAGACAGTACATGACCCATAGGAGTAAAAATCACCCAAGCAGCTGAGGCTGAGTGTTGAGTGTGACGGCTTGCACCATCCGCAAATCCTATGTAGGTTGGA
>LPNX010215926.1:60978-77141 GCA_001517045.1 Pseudotsuga menziesii | reverse complement strand
ACGCATGAAACCTCTAGTCAAATTGGCGAAATTGACAACAAATCTTCGTAGGAAGTTTGCCATGCCTTGCAAACACTGAAGATGACGAATATTTCGCGGGCGAGACAACGGAAGTATTGCCTCCACCTTCAAGGGGTCGACTCTTATACCCTCTTTCGAAACGATAAATCCTAACAGATGACCTGATTTCATGCAAAATATGCACTTATGAGGGTTTAATCTAACAGCATAGTGCCAGCATCTTTCGAACACCAATATCAAGTGATAAGAATGACGCATCCTCATGCGAGAATGAGCAGCGAGGTCATCCAAAAATACTTCAATAATGGACTTGAGATCGTGGAAAATCAAGGTCATCGCCCGCTGAAAGGTAGCTCCGGCGTTTGTAAGGTCGAAAGGGATTTTCCGATACGCAAATGTTCCCCAAGGACAAGTAAATGCGGTCTTATTTTGGTCCTCAGGTTTAATTTGAATCTGATTATATCTGGAAAAACCGTCCATAAAGGAGAACACCTCGCTACCCGCACACTCATCCAAAATCTGATCTATAAATGGTGTGGGGAAGTTATGCTTAGGACAGGCACGATTTAAATCACAGAAATCAGTGCATATACAGATCGCTCCTTGCTTCTTATCCACCAGAATGGGATTTGAAACCCACTCCATCAAGGGAACGGGATAGATGAAACCCACTCCATCAAGGGAACGGGATAGATGAAACTAGCTTTCAATAGCTTCTCTATCTCTACCTTTATGGTGGGTGCTTTCCTAGGATTTACCACGCGTAAACGCTGTCGAACAGTCTTCGCGTTGGGGTAAGTCTTAATTTTGTTTTCGACAATCCGAGGGTCAATCCCTGGCATCTCATCGTAAGACCAAGCAAAAACATCGCGGAATTCCTTGAATAGCTCGGTATACTCACGAATCTCATCTTGGGAACAATCCGCCCCAATGTATACATTCTCAATTGTACTAGGGTTGCGAGAAATGTTGATAGGCATAGTTGACGATATTTTTTCCATGTTTCCATCAGCCATCTGACCAGGAGAGCTTAATGGAATCATGGGCCTACCAACTTTCTGTCTAAGAATCTCCCTGTAATCCTCATGCTCCAAAAGGTCAAGCTCTGGAAGGAAATATGATCTATGATGAAGTTCCTCCCATGGTGGCTCAAATCCCGACATAGCCTCGATGATCGCTTCATCTGAAGGGAAAACTGTATCAAGGCAATCGTGGGCATGAGAAGACTGTACTGCCCATGCCGGCAGCACATAGGAGTCTTCTTCCTCTATCCGTGAAGAAGAAGAACAAGGCTCTGCAGCAGATTGAATATTAGCTTGGTAAGCTATCATGGCTGCAGGAAATGGCACACTCGTCTCAATGGCCTCACTCGAAGGACTCGGTGAAGGAAGAATCCAAGGATCTCCCATATGAATTGTGCGAAAAGGCACCGATCTCGTAGACATGGAAGCACCATCGAAACTAGCTCCTATCATGAGGACGGGTGCAGGACAACTAAAGGTTCCCATGAGGGATGGATACATACCTACACCCACACTCCCAGTTGCTGGCTGGGAATGTTCGACTTTCAGAACTGAAGCTTCCGAAGATGCACTAACAGGCGGATTCTTGAATGCCATCTGATCAATCGTCACAATCTTCCCATTATGAGGAAAGCATACAACGCAAAATACGGAAGACGCAACGGCTTGCATACTATACATCCAATTCCTTCCCAGTAAGAGATTTTAGTCAAGGGGCGTATCAACCACCTCTACCTCTATCGCAACGGTCTTCCCTCCCAAACGGACTTTAAGAGAAGGAAGGATACCGTTCAGCCTAAATGATCTCCCATCAAAAGCAGTTAACATGGTCGTAGACTTTGAAAACTTAGGAGAAACAAGACCCTTCCAACAAGACAAAGACATCACAGAAGCATCAGTGCCCTTGTCAATCACAGTACGCTTGACGGTCATATTAAGACATTCTACATGCACCAAAAGGTACACATAGTAGGGCAAGCGAGGATGATGTCCTACAGTTTCAAACTTGATCACTGAGGAAGAATCATCACCATTCACACCAAGAGCGGAAAGCAAAGCCTTCCTTTGCGACGGACAACTCTGAAGCACTTCCAATGCAGACATCGCACAAGGAGTATGACCCAAGTCCTCGACAACTAAATAGTTCTGGGAAGCTTGGGCATTTGGATTATGCCTTGAACGCTTAAGTACCCCCTTAGGAATGCGAGGTGCAGCCTCAGGTTTATCCACAGGTTTCTCAATACGCAAAGGGGTTCTTGGTGGATTAGGTTCTTTGCCTGGGTTGGGTTGTGACGAAGAATAATCTTTCGCACGTGTCACAACTTTCGCGGCACAGACCATATTAATGCACCCATGACCACTAGTTTCAGGTGGATCTTCATCACTAGATTGATCATGGGACTTCGAGTTCATATTTTGGTTATGCGGTAAAGGGTTCGTTAACACAGCTAGGCCTTGTGCTATTAACTTCAAAGCTTCATCCATCCTAGGGCACAAGTAAGTGAGGTGATCATCCTTAGAAAGCTTGCAAGGAAACTTACCTTACGTTTATTCTGCTTGTCCCCCCCAGAATTTTTATTTTTTTTGTTATTATTGTTGGCATTCTCACTTTTATTCCCACCCTTCTTATTATTGTTTTTACCCTTTTTTATATTCCGTCCACGTTGCTGGTTACCTTTCTGGTCGGACGATTGCACAGCAAGTACATTCACCGTTTGGGCAGGATGAGATGAAGCCGTAGCTTGTCCCGAGGTAGACTGGTTGATTGACAATTGAGAAACTTGTTTCACAACCGAACCTGCAGGTTTCTTACTTGCACTACCCACAATGCCATCGGCATGTGGTCCAGGTTTGACCTTGGGATCGAAACTAGAACGAGGGGCATTAGGTATAATCTCATATAACAAACTAGACTGAGCATAGATCAAGTCTAGTTCTTGTGCCCTAAAGATGGCTTGTTCCTCATTCTGCACTCCAGATGTGGAAACATCCTTCGCGATATATGGCAATAAATATTTGAGGAACCACTCAAGGAGGAATTTCGGCGATATAAAGGCTTTGATTAATCTCTTCCGTCTATGCCACTCCTGAATATGATCAGAAATATGGGTGGCTTTATCTTGCCGAAATGTCGACAAGAGTTCAGTACCAACATCATATCATACCGATAGCTGGAAGTGATTAAGGAAATTCATCGCAAGGTCATCGAACAAAGTAAAGGCACCCCTAGGTAACTCTATATACCATTTCGCCGCAGGCCTTGTAAGGGTGCGTTGAAATAGTCTCAAACGGAATGAGTCCTGATGCAATGAATTGGAAGAGCACCATAGGTGGAATGTCGTAACGTGTTCACTCGGATCCTCTCCTGGTTTGCCTTCGAACTTAGGTATGTCCGAAGGAAGCTTGGTAGGGACAGTCGGCCAAGCCGGGTCATGAGCCACAGGATCGTTCGTAAGTCTTGATAAGTCAGGTAAATTGTGTGTCGTGAGGAAAGGGAGCTTATCATGATGAGGTCTAGGGACCGCTCCCTGGTTCATATAGGATTTATTACCACCATGACATTGGCCATAGTGACCTCCTCCTGTATGACCCGTATAGGGTGGCGTGGAAGTCGCATAATGAGGTGGACCTTGACTAGTAAGAGCTACAAAGCCATAGTTAAAAGAGTAAGCAGGTTGTGAATACCCGCCTCCATACAGTTGAGAGACCTGTCCATACTACGCCCCATAGTAGGGTCCATAGGTCATCGGCTGCGATGCCCCATGAGACACTCCATAGGTAGGTACATACATTCCAGAAGTAGGTATATACATGCCGGAAGTAGGGATATATGTCGAGGAAGTAGCAACCTGACCTCTAGAAACATGAACATAACCTCCCGAAACTACGGGTGGTATGTATACTTGAGACACAACCGGTCTAGTAATTGCAGTACGGATCTGACTCGTAGCTACGTGATGACTCGAAGGACCACGAGAGTAAGGTGGAGGGTTTGCATTTGAAGAACTCGGAAGCGAGGACGAAGGAATCTCTGTAAGAATATATGTGCTAGTGCCTATCGTCACTCGTCTAGAACCTGGTATCGCTATGGGATCACTAACTCTAGACCCATAAGGTATATAAGATGTAGCTTCCACCGTTGGGATGGAAGGTGCAATGTGACTAGTATTCCCAAACCTCTCCGCAAGGTAAGGCATGGGAATGCCCCCAGGTATAGTGTTAGGATCAAAGTCGGATTCAACATGAAATGTCAAATCGTGCATAGGAAAACCAGTGGTAACATAACTACCATAGCTGGTGCTAGGAGGGTCAAAGTGAGTCTCGGCATCATCCGACATTCCATACCGGTAATGGGTCAATGGAGAATCTGGCCTAGTGTGAGCAGGTCTATCATGTAAAGATCCTATCTGGGAAATAACGAGACCGATCTCAGCTAGGTCAGGTGAGGGATCATATGTAGCAGTAACTTCCCCATTGTCAATACGAATAGGAGGAGGTGGCTCAGGAATAGTCTCTGAATGATCCTCCATGGTGTGTGAATCCATGTGTGACGCAGTCCGCCTGGATCATCTAGGCCCCTCTCCCAAAGGAGGAGGAGAAGTGGAAGGCGGAAGTCCTGCTAACTGACGAGAATGGCGTGGAACCGCACCCGACTCCACAATGACTCAACAAAAAAGCAAAGACTCTCTATTTACGTCAACCCTAGGCCAACTAGCGTGCACATAGCAATCACTATCAAATCTAAAGCCAAAAGCAAGAAAACAAGGGCTGGATAAGTGAGCTCCCGAATGTGGCCGATATGTCTCGCCTAGGAGAGGCTTGAGAGGCCCTTGTCACCACAAGCAGAGGTTCGAAACCAATTATTGTGGCCCTCAGCTTCAACGCGTAAAGCGACTGTGCTGTCCGACCCCAACCTGGCTCAATATCCTAGATAAGTTCACTAAGGTCACCTCGATATAATCAACGCTCAGGAGGACAGTCGCAGGCAGGATTGACTGTATGGGCAAGGTAGCAAAGCCCGAAACTCCTGAAAGATCCCCCAGATACGAATACAATCCTGGCTATATCGCCGGTGCTACACAGTTACCAACCAGGGGTTATCCCGATCAACAACCGCTCACACTTCCTAGTTCTTGACTCCCTTTTGAGAGAAGCTTCCTGAGAACGCTGGTTATATAAAGGATTTCACACACTCCCTGGACAGACACCTAGTTGTTGTTGTTTAGTGATCTTGGAGAATTAACTTTCAGTGAACTATTCCAAGATCCTAAAACCTAAGCTTGTTGGTGCACCCTAGAAAAGAAAAGAGTGTAATTCATTTTAATTAGCGTTGATTTTAGTTGGCTTTATTACTCAAAAATAGGATATGGTCATGCAACTAATGGTGTTATGACGCAACAAGAAGTAAAATGCACACCTAACAATCAATGCAAATGCATTGTGTCCATGAAAACAGGGTATGCGTACTACGTGAATGCACAATTTATTCTTCAAATGCTGAATGCAAATTTCCCTATATGAATTCCTAACTATTACTCCAAAGCAAATCTAGATCTAATGCAAGTACAATGCAAAATGCATAATGCAATGCATGATGATAAGCAAATATTTTGGATTTTTTGAAAATAAAGAGATACAAAAAGCAAAAGAATGAATCTAACCACCCCAGACTCTGCAAGCACACATAAACAACATTCCAGCAAAGAACTAAGGCAAAACGACTCTAATGCACTAATCTTAAACAAAAAATCAAAGATGCCATGACAAGAACTTTCCTAAAAGAAAAAATTTAGGCTAAAAAAATGTTTCTGGTAAAAAACAGAGGTATTAACAGACTCAAGCAGTGCCAAAGGAGACTCAGTAACTAACAGCATTCACCCAGCAATCCACTATCTTCCACAAAAAGGTAAAAAACCAGGGTATACGCGACTGTGTGTAGTGAACCCGTGTGTATACGCGGAAATCCCAGGGGAAACCGCGTGTATACGCGACTGTAAGTAACAAACCCATGTACAGGAATAAAAAGATGCAAAAATTCCAGGCAAACCGACAGGCTGAGACTAAATTCACACCAATCAGGCTCTACCAGGCATACATGCCCCCATACCCAACACAGAAACAAGAGAGAGAGAGCAATTCAAATACATTGAATGCCAAAAGATCAACCCCCAAAGGACAATTACTAGGAACTCCCCAGTAGAGTCACCAATTCTGTTATGGAGAGAAATTCCTATGGCTTAGGGTACCACAACAGACAGCTAGACTCCAGAAATCAATGTTTCCCAATATGCAATAGAAATAAAAACATCTAACACTAAAGGATCGAACCTCGTACCTTATTCCGGATGGTTGAAGTAGATCCCCGTTGAGATTTCCAATCTTCAGCTTGAATTTTTATAGCACGTCCTCAATAACAAGTAAACAATACAAGCATACTATATTTCATGGTGTTAGATCTATTCTAGCATATATAATCAATAATGTATAAGCATTTGACATATTCCAATGGATGCAACATTCATTCAAATACACATTACTGGACAGGAAAAGATATTTCTATTAATATGAATCAGAGATTACAAGTGACAACCTCTGACGGCACGTCTGCGAACCGGAGAAACTGAATCCCCCACTTGGGCCTCCACCACCTCAATCCTCCATCACTTCGATAGAAAGCTTGCTAGCAAAAGGCAAGCTTGGGAAGAACACAACAGTGCTCCAAGGGACAAAGGGATGCAGACTCAAGCATAAGTTCTAGCAACAATGGACTATAGTTTCGATACTCTCAATTCTCTCTTATGCTTTCAATGTCTCAATGGGTTCCTTATATAGCTTTTCAAATGGATACTGAAAGGTCGAATCCGTGCGATCTCAAGGCATATGGAAGGCCAGGAGTCATATGAGTCGGATCCAAGTCAAGGAAAGCTCCAAAGGATTTTGGATTATGCACACATCCCGATGTACGTGACTATAGAGGAAATATCCGCGTATGTACGCGGTTATCAGGGAAAAGGCCGCGTATATCATTTTTCTAATGTTTTTAGGGATGGTCAATGATACATCAAATGACAACAATTGGTCCATAGGGGCTAATGAGTCTGCAGTAGGATAGGGGAAGGCCATACAATGTGTGATTCACCTAGTGTGGTGAAATCCGCTATAACATGCAGTTTTGTTAGGGTTTGGATTAAAGGAGCAGAAAATAGCCCTGAACATTGTGAAATTATGCGTGCACTATTATCTTCCAAATGCACATCTAAATCTATGATCAAATTTTAATTTCGAGAAATTGGTCAAAAGTGACACTTTGTCGTGCGGTTTTTCCAAGGTTGGTGTTAAAGGGGGTGAAAATAGGTCAAAACATATTGAAAGTTGGATTCCATGCTTCTATATCTAATAGGCCTCCAAATCTATGATCAAATTTGAATTCCGAGAAATTAGTCAGAAGTGAAACTCCATCATGCATTTTCGCTAGAGTTGGGCTTAAAGGGGGTCCAAATAGCTCAGAACAATACAAAATTTGGCGTGCAAACTTGTATATCAAACTGGCATCCAAATCTATTAACAAATTTTAATTCTGATAAATTGGTCAAAAGTGAAACTTTGTTGTGCGGTTTTGCAAAGCTTGGGCATAAAGGGCGTGAAAATATTTCTGAACGTCGCAAAAATATGTGTGCATGCTTATCTCTTAATGGGGTATCTAAATATACTTTTTCATTTCATTTCTAAGAAATTGGAAAAAAGTGCAACCTTTTAGGGCTTTGTTTGACCAAGTTTGACTAAGTTCCAAAATAGCTCAAAATCCCCTAGAAATTTGATGCACGCTTATGTCTCAAATGGGTACCTAAATTATCTTTCCGTGCACTCTTATCTATCAAATGCACAAATAAATCTATGATCAATGTTTAATTCTGAGAAATTCGTCAAAAGTGAAACTCCGTTGTGCGGTCTGCTAAGGTTGGGCTTAAAGGGGGTGAAAATATTTTGGAACGTTGCGAAAGTTTGCATTCACACTTTTCTATCCAAGGGTTGGGCTTAAAGGGGGTCAAAATAGCTCGGAATATTGTGAAAATATTTCAGAACGTCATGAAATATGGTGTATAAGGTTGTTTATTGAAATGGGTACCTAAATCCACTTTCAAATTTCAATTCTAAAAAAGTCGACAAAAGTGCATATTTACCAGCTTGGTTTGATAATACTTGAATGACGACCAAAATAGCTCCAAATCTCATTAAAATAGCTATCCATGCCTATCTTTGAAATGGGTATCAAAATCTACTTTAAAATTTGAATTTTGAGAAATTGGACAAATGCAACATTTTAGTCCTTGGGTTGACAAAGTTTGACCGAGGTCCAAAATGGCTCGCAATCCCCAAAACATATACATGTAGGCTTATCTCTCCGATGGGTACCTAACTACATTTTCAAATTTCAATTTCAAGAAAGGAAAAAAAAGTGCATTTCTTACAACTTGGTTTGACCAACCTTAACTAAGGGCCGAAATAACTCAAAATATCGCAAAAATATGTGTGCATGCTTATCTCTTAAATGGGTATCTATATAGACTTTAAAAATTGATTTCTAATAAACTGGAAAAAAGTGCAACCTTATAGGCCTTGGGTTGACCAAGTTTGACTAAGGTCCAAAATAGCTCGAGATCCCCTGAAAGTTTGTATGTATGGTTATCTCTCAAATGGTACCGAAATTCTCATTCCAAATTCAATTACGAGAAAGTTGGAAAAATAGCATCTCTTAGACATTTGCTTAACTATCCTTGAACAATGACCAAAATAGCTTCGAACATCATGAAAGTTGGCATGCACTCTTATCTACCAAAATGCACAGATAAATCTATGATCAAATTTTAATTCTGAGAAATTGGTCAAAAGTGAAACTTCGTTGTGAGGTTTTAATAAGGTTGGGTTTAAAGGGGGTGGAAATATGTTGGAACGTCCCGAAAGTTTGCGTGCATACTTCTCTATCAAATGGGCATCCAAATCTATGATCAAATTTCAATTCTAAGAAACTACTCAAAAGTGAAACTCCGTCATGCGGTTTGATTAGGGTTGGACTTAAAGGGGGTCAAAATAACTCAAGTTTCAATTCTGAGAAATTGGTCAAAAGTGGAACTCCATCATGCGGTTTTGTTAGGGTTTGGCTTAAAGGAGCCAAAAATAGCCCTGAACATCGTGAAAGTGCACTATTATCTTCCAAATGCGCATCTAATTCTATGACCAAATTTAATTTCGAGAATTTGGTGAAAAGTGAGACTCCATCGTGCAATTTCACCGAGGTTGGGGGTTAAAGGGGGTGAAAATAGCTTAGAACATAGCGAAAATTGGAGTGCATGCTTCTATATCAAATAGGCCTCCAAATATATGATCAAATTTCAATTTTGAGAAATTAGTTCGAAGTGAATCTCCATTGTGCATTTTCGCTAGAGTTGGGCTTAAAGGGGGTCCAAATAGCTTGGAACAATACAAAAGTTGGCATGCATGCTTGTATATCAAACGAGCATCCAAATGTATGATCAAATTTCAATTCTAGGAATTTGGGAAAAAGTGAAACTTTGTCGTGCAATTTTACTAGGGTTGGGATTAAAGGGGGTCAAAATAGATCAGAACGTTGTGAAAGTTGGTGTGTGTGCTTGTTTATCCAATGGGTATCCAAATCTATGATCAAGTTTCAATTCTAAGAAGTTGGTCAAAAGTGAAACTCCATTGTGCGGTTTTGTTAGGGGTTGTCTTAAAGGAGCTGAAAATAGCAACGAACATCGTGAAAGTTGGTGTGCACTCCTATCTACCAAATGCATAGATAAATCTACGATCAAATTTTAATTCTAAGAAATTGGTCAAAAGGGAAACTCCATTGTGCGGTTTTGCAAAGCTTGGGCCTAAAGGGGGTGAAAATACTTCGGAACGTCGCAAAATATGTGTATATGCTTATCTCTTAATTGCAAATCTAAATCTACTTTTACATTTGATTTCTAAGAAAATGGAAAAAATTGCAACCTTTTAGGGCTTTGTTTGACCAAGTGTGACTAAGTTCCAAAATAACTCGAAATCCCCTAAAAGTCTGTATCCACAGTTATCTCTCAAATGGGTATCTAAATTCTCTTTCAAATTTCAATTACGAGAAAGTAAAAAAAGAAGCATCTCTTAGACCTTTGCTTGACCAAATTTGAATAACAAGCAAAATAAATCCAAACATCATGAAAGGTTGCATGCACTCTTATCTACCAAATCAGCAGATAAAGCTACGATAAGATTTTAATTCTGAAAAATTGGTAAAAAGTGAAACTTTGTTGTGCGGTTTTCTAAGGTTGGGCTAGGGGGGGTGAAGATATTTTGTAATGTCACAAAACTTCACATGCAAACTTATCTATCAAATGGGCATCCAAATCTATGATCAAATTTAAATTCTAAGAAACTGCTCAAAAGTGAAACTTCATCATGCGGATTTGCTAGGGTTGGAATTAAAGGTGGTCAAAATAGCTCAGAATGTTGTGAAAGTTGGCATGCATGCTTATTTATCCAATGGGTATCCAAATCTATGATCAAGTTTCAATTCTGAGAAATTGGTCAAAAGTGAAACTCCATCGTGATATTTTATTAGGGTTTGGCTTAAAGCAGGCGAAAATAGCTCTAAACATCGTGAAAGTTGGTGTACACTTCTATATTCCAAATGCACATCTAAATCAATGATCGAATTTTAATTCCGAGAAATTCGTCAAAAGTGAGACTCCATTGTGCGGTTTCGCCAAGATTGGGGTTAAAGAGGGTGAAAATAGCTCGAAACGTCGTGAAAGTTTGAGTGCACACTTGTCTATCAAATGGGCATCCAAATCTATGATCAGATTTCAATCTCAATAAATTGGTCAGAAGTGAAACTCTGTCGTGCATTTTCACTAGATTTGATCTGAAAGAGGGTCCAAATACCTCGGAACATTGCAAAAGTTTGCGTGCACGCTTGTATATCAAACGAGCATCCAAATCTATGATCAAATTTCATTTACAAGAATTTGGTCAAAATTGAAACTCCATCATGCAATTTTGCTAAGGTTTGTCTTAAAGGAGGGGAAAATGGCTCTGGACATCATGAAATTTGCCATGTACTCTTATCTACCAAATGTTCATCTAAATCTATGATCAAATTTTAATTCTGAGAAATTGGTCAAAAGTGAAACTTCGTCGTGCGCTCTAACTAAGGTTGCACTTAAATTGAGTGAAAATAGCTTAGAACGTTGCAAAAGTAATGGGTGTACGTAAATTCACTTTCAGAATTTGAATTCTGAAAAAGTCAACAAAAATGCATCTTTTGAACCTTGGTTTGACCATCTTTGAATGATGTTCAAAATAGCTCCAAATCTCATAAAAATAGGTGTCCATGCCAATATTTTAAATGGGTATCTAAATCTACTTTAAAATTTGAATTTTGAGAAATTGGAAAACTGCAACGTTTTAGGCCTTCATTGGACGAAATTTGACTAATGTCCAAAATGGCTCGCAATCCATAAAAAATATACATGTAGGCTTATCTCTCAAATGGGTATGCAAATACAGTTTCAAATTTCAATTTCGAGAAAGTCAAGAAAAGTGCTTTTCTTAGAACTTGGTTTGACAAACCTTAACTAATGGCCGAAAATTTGAAATCTCGCAAAAATATGTGTGCATGCTTATCTATTAAATGGGTATCTATATATACTTTAAAAATTCGTTTCTAAGAAGTTGGAAAAAATTGCAACCTTATAGGCCTTGGTTTGACCAAGTTTGACTACGGTCGAAAATACCTTGAAATCCCCTGAAAGTTTGTATTTATGGTTATCTCTCAAATGGTACCAAAATTCTCTTTCCAAATTCAATTACAAGAAAGTCAGAAAAATAGCATCTCTTAGACCTTTGCTTAACCATCCTTGAACAACGACCAAAATAGCTTCGAACATCATGAAAGTTGGCATGCACTCTTATCTACCAATATGTGCAGATAAATCTACGATCAAATTTAATTCTGACAAATTGTTCAAAAGTGAAACTTCGTTGTGAGGTTTTTCTAAGGTTGGGATTAAAGGGGTGAAAATATTTCAGAACGTCTCAAAATTTTGCGTGCATAATTTCTTTTAAATGGGTATCTAAAATACTTTAAAATTTGAATTTTGAGAAGATGGAAAAAATGTAACGTTTTAGGCCTTGGTTTGACGAAGTTTGGCCAAGGTACAAAATGGCTCCAAATCCCAAAAAATATACACGTAGGCTTATCTCTCAAATGGGAACCTAAATATAGTTTCAAATTTCAATTTCGAGAAAGTAAAAAAAAAGTCTATTTCTTAGAACTTGGTTTGACCAACCTTAACTAAGGGCCGAAATTACTCAAAATATCACAAAACATGTGTGCACTCTTATATCTTAAATGGGTATCTAAATCTACTTTTACATTTTATTTCTAAGAAATTGGAAAAAAGTGCAAACTTTTATGCCTTAGTTTGACCAAGTTTGACTAAGGTCCAGAATAGCTCGAAATCCCCTGAAAGTTTGTATGCATGGTTATCTCTCAAATGGGAACTTAAATTCTCTTTCAAATTTCAATTACGAGAAAGGAGAAAAAATAACATCTATTAGACATTTGCTTGACCAACCTTGAATAACGACCAAAATAGCTCTGAACATCGTGAAAGTTGGCATGAACTCTTATATAACAAATGCACAGATAAATCTACAATGAAATTTTAAATTTGAGAAATTGGTCAAAAGTGAAACTCTATTGTGCGGTTTTTCTAAGGTTGGGCTTATAGGGGGTGACAATATTTCGAAACATCTCGAACATTCACGTGCACGCTTGTCTATCAAATGGGCATCCAAATCTATGATCAAATTTCAGTTCAAAGAAACTGCTCAAAATTGAAACTTCCTTGTACGATTTCACTAGGGTTGGGATTAAAGGAGGTTAAAATAGCTCAAGTTTCAATTCTGAGAATTTGGTCAAAAGTGAAATTCCATCGTGCGGTATTTTTAGGTTTTGGCTTTAAAGGATCCAAAAATAGCCATGAACATCGTGAAATTTGGCGTGCACTTTTATCTTCCAAATGCGCATCTAAATCCATGATCAAATTTTAATTTCGAGAAATTGGTCAAAAGTGAGACTTTTTCGTGTGGTTTCACCAAGATTGGGGTTAAAGGGGCTGAAAATATGTCAGAACATCCTGAAATTTGGAGTGCATGCTTCTATATCTAATAGGCCTCCAAATCTATGATCAAATTTCAATTTCAAGAAATTAGTCAGAAGTGAAACTCCATCGTGCATTTTTGCTAGAGTTGGGATTAAAGGGAGTCCAAATAGCTTGAAACAATACAAAAGTTGGCATGCACGCTTGTATATCAAATGACCATCCAAATCTATGATCAAATTTCAATTGTAAGAATTTGGTCAAAAGTGAAACTCTGTCATGTGGTTATGCTAGGGTTGTGATTAAAGGGGGTCAAAATAGATCAGAACGTTGTGAAAGTTAGTGTGCGTGCTTGTTTATCCTGTGGGCATGCAAATCTATGATCAATTTTCAATTCTAAGAAGTTGGTCAAAAGTGAAACTCCATCGTGTAGTTTTGTTAGGGTTTGGCTTAAAGGAGCTGAAAATAGCTCTGAACATCGTGAAAGTTGGCGTGCACTCTTATCTACCAAATGCGTAGATAAATCTAGATCAAATTTTAATTCTAAGAAATTGGTCAAAAGTGAAACTCCGTTGTGCTGTTTTGCAAAGCTTGGGCCTAAAGGGGGTGGAAATATTTCGGAACGTTGCAAAAATATGTGTGCACGCTTATATCTTAATTGGGTATCTAAATCTACTTTTACATTTGATTTCTAAGAAATTGGAAAAAGTGCAACCTTTTAGGGCTTTGTTTGACCAATTTTGTCTAAGTTCCAAAATAACTCAAAATCCCCTGAAAGTTTGTATGCACGCTTATCTCTCAAATGTGTACCTAAATTATCTTTCAAATTTTAATTACGAGAATGTTGAAAAAGTAGAATCTCTTAGAACCTTGCTTAACCAACTTTGAATAATGAGCAAAATAACTCCGAACATCAAGAAAGGTTGTGTGCATTCTTATCTACCAAATGTGCAGATAAATCTACGATCAATTTTTAATTCTGAGAAATTGGTCGAAAGTGAAACTTCGTTGCGTGGTTTCCTAAGTTTGGGGTTAAAGGGGGTGAAAATATTTTGGAACGTCGTGAAAGTTCACATGCAAACTTGTATATCAAAGGGTTGGGATTAAAGGGGGTCAAAATAGCGCAAAACATTGTTAAAAGTTGGTGTGCATGCTTATCTAATCGGTATCCAAATCTATGATCAAGTTGCAATTCTTAGAAGTTGGTCAAAAGTGAAACCCCATCGTGCAGTTTTGTTAGGGTTTGGCTTAAAGCAACCGAAAATAGATTTGAACATCATGAAATTATGTGTACACTCCTATCTTCCAAATGCACATCTAAATCAATGATCGAATTTTAATTCCGAGAAATTGGTTAAAAGTGATACTTTGTCATTCGGTTTTGCCAAGGTTGGGGTTAAAGAGCGTGAGAATAGCTCAGAACGTCGTGAAATTTTGATTGCACACTTGTCTATCAAATGGGCATCCAAATCTATGATCATATTTCAATTCTGATAAATTGGTCAGAAGTGAAACTCTATCGTGCATTTTTGCTAGAGTTGGTCTTAAAGAGGGTCCAAATAGCTCGAAACATTGCAAAAGTTGGCATGCATGGTTGTATATCAAACAGGCATACAAATCTATGATTAAATTTCAATTACAAGAATTTGGTCAAAAGTGAAACTCCATCATGCAGTTTTGCTAAGGTTTGTCTTAAAGGAGGGGAAAATACCTCTCAACATCACGATATTTGGCATGCACTCTTATCTGCCAAATGGTCATCTAAATCTACAATCAAATTTTAATTCCGAGAAAATGGTCAAAAGTGAAACTTCGTCATGCGTTCTCACTAAGGTTGCACTTAAAGGGAGTGAAAATAGCTCTGAACATCGTGAAAGTTTGCGTGCATGTTTGTTTATTGAAATGGGTTTACCTAAATTGACTTTCAAATTTCAATTCTAAAAAAGTTGACAAAAGTGCAGCTTTTCATCCTTGTTTTTACCATCTTTCAATGATGGCCAAAATAGCTCCAAATCTGAGAAAAATAGGTGTCCATACCAATATTTTAAATGTGTATGTAAATCTACTTAAAAATTTGAATTTTGAGAAATTGGAAAACTACAACGTTTTAGGCCTTGGTTGGGCAAAGTTTGATCGAGGTACAAAATGGCTCTCAATCCCCAAGAAATCTACATGTAGGCTTATCTCTCAAATGGGTACGAAAAATAGTTTCAAATTTCAATTTCGAGAAAGTGAGGAAAAGTTCTTTTCTTAGAACTTGGTTTGACAAACCTTAAATAAGGCCCTACATAACTAGAAATCTCACAAAAATATGTGTGCAAACTTATCTTTTAAAAGTTTATCTCAATCTACTTTTACATTTGATTTCTAAGAAATTGGAAAAAAAATGCAACCTTTTAGGCTTTGGTTTCACCAAGTTTGACTAAGGTCCAAAATAGCTCGAAATCTCCTGAAACTTTGTATTCATGGTTATCTATCAAATGGGTACCTAAATTATATTTCAAATTTCAATTCCGAGAAAGTAAAAAAATATCATCTCTTAGGCCTTTTCTTGACCAACCTTGTACATCGACCAAAATAGCTCCGAACATCGTGAAAGTTGGCGTGCACTCTTATATAACAAATCTATAGATAAATCTATGATCAAAATTTAGTTCTAAGAGATTGGTCAAAAGTGAAACTCTGTTGTGTGGTTTTGCTAATTTTAGGCTTACAGGGGGTGACAATATTTAGGAATGTATCAAACGTTCACGTGCACGCTTGTCTATCAAATGGGCATCCAAATCTATGATCAAATTTTAATTCTAAGAAACTGCTCAAAATTGAAACTTCATTGTACAATTTCACTAGGGATGGGATTAAAGGAGGTCAAAATAGCTTGAAATGTTGCAAAAGTTAGCATGAATGCTTTTTTATCCAATGGGCATCCAAATATATTATCAAGTTTCAATTCTGAGAA
>LPNX010215926.1:19352-60843 GCA_001517045.1 Pseudotsuga menziesii | reverse complement strand
TTGGTCAAAAGTGAAACTCCATCGTGTGGTTTTGTTAGGGTTTGGCTTAAAGGAGCCGAAAATAACTCTGAACATCATGAAATTTGGTGTGCACTTCTATCTTCCAAATTCGCATCTAAATCTATGATCAAATTTTAATTCCAAGAAATGGTAAAAGTGAGACTCCATCGTGCGGTTTTGTCAAGGTTGGGGTTAAAGGGGGTGAAAATAGCTTGGAACATCGCGAAGGTTGGAGTGCACGCTTGTCTATCAAATGGGAATCCAAATCTATGATCAAATTTCAATTCTGAGAAATTGGTCAGAAGTGAAACTCCGCCGTGCATTTTCACTATAATTGGGATTAAAGGGGTTCCAAATAGCTTGGAACATTGAAAAAGTTGTCGTGCACGTTTGTATATCAAACATGCATCCAAATATATGATCAAATTTTAATTTATGAAATTTTTCAAAAGGAAAACTCCATCATACGGTTTCGCTAAGGTTTGTCCTAAAGGAGGCAAAAATAGCCCTAAACATCATGACATTTGGCATGCACTATGATCTACGAAGTGGGCATCTAAATCACGATGAAATCTTAATTCTGAGAATTGGCCATGTCGTGTGCTTTATCTAAAGTTGCACTTAAAGGGACTGAAAATAGCTAGGAACATCACGAAAGTTGGCGTGCACACTTGTTTATTGAAATGGGTACTTAAATCCACTTTCATATTTTAATTCTGAAAAATTCGACGAAAGTGCATCTTTTCAACCTTGGTTTGATCATCCTTGAATGAGGGCCAAAATAGCTCCAAATTTCATAAAAATAGGTGTCCATGCCTATCTTTTGAATGGGTATCTAATCTACTTTAAAATTTGAATTCTAAGAGAATTCTAAGAAGATGGAAAAATGTAAGGTTTTAGGCCTTGGTTTGATGAAGTTCCACCGAGGTCCAAAATGGCTCGCAATCCCCAAAAAATATACACGTAGGCTTATCTCTCAAATGGGAGCCTAAATATCACTCGAAAATAACTCGAAATATCACAAAAATATGTGTGCATGCTTATATCTTAAATGGGTATCTAAATCTACTTTTACATTTGATTTGTAAGGAATTGGAAAAAAGTGCAACCTTTTATGCCTTGGTTTGACCAAGTTTGACTAAGGTCCAAAATAGCTCAAAATCCCCTGAAAGTTTGTATGCATGGTCATCTCTCAAATGGGTACCTAAATTATCTTTTAAATTTCAATTACAAGAAAGTCAAAAAAATAACATCTCTTAGACATTTACTTGACCAACCTTGAATAACGACCAAAATAGCTCCAAACATTGTGAAAGTTGGCATGCACTCTTATATAACAAATGCACAGATAAATATAGGATCAAATTTTAGTTCTGGGAAATTGGTTAAAAGTAAAACTCTGTTGTGCAATTTTGCTAAGGTTCGACTTATAGGGGGTGACAGTATTTATGAACAACTCGAACATTCACGTGCACACTTGTCTATCAAATGGGCATCCAAACCTATGATAAAATTTCAATTCTAAGAAACAACTCAAAAGTGAAAATTCGTTGTATGGTTTTGCTAGGGTTGGGATTAAAGGAGGTTAAAATAGCTCGAAACATTGCGAAAGTTAGCGTGAATGCTTCTTTTTCCAATGGGAATCCAAATCTATTATCAAGTTTCAATTATGAGAAGTTGGTCAAAAGTGAAACTCCATCGTGCGGTTTTGTTAGGGTTTGGCTTAAAGGAGCCAAAAATAGCTCTGAACATCATGAAATTTTGTGTGCACTCCTATCTTCCAAATTCGCATCTAAATATATGATCAAATTTTAATTCCGAGAAATTGGTCAAAAGTGAGACTCCGTCATGTGGTTTCACCAAGGTTGGGGTTAAAGTGGGTGAAGATAGCTCGGAACGCCGTGAAAGTTGAACTATACACTTGTCTATCAAATGGGCATCCAAATCAATGATCAAATTTCAATTCCGAGAAATGGTCAGATGTGAAACACTGTTGTGCATTTTCACTAGACATGGGCTTAAAGGGGGTCCAAATAACTCAGAACATTGCAAAAGTTGGAATGCACTCTTGTCTATCAAATGGGCATCCAAATCTATGATCAAATTTCAATTCCAAGAATTTGGTCAAAAGGGAAACTCCATCATACGATTTCGCTATGGTTTGGCTTAAAGGAGGGGAAAATAGCTCTGAACATCACGAAATTTGGCATGCACTCTTATCTACCAAATGAGCATCTAAATCTACAATCAAATTTTATTTCCAAGAAATTGTTCAAAAGTGAAACTTAGTCGTGCATTTTCGCTAAGGTTTCATTTAAAGGGTGTGAAAATAGCTTGAAACATCACGAAAGTTGGCGTGTGGTTGGCGTGCATGGGTGTTTATTGAAATGGGTACCTAAATCCACTTTCAAATTTCAATTCTAAAAAGTCGACAAAAGTGCATATTTTCAACCTTGGTTTGACCATACTTGAATGACGACCAAAATAGCTGCAAATCTCATTAAAATAGTTGACCATGCCTATCTTTGAAATGGGTATCTAAATCTACTTTAAAATTTGAATTTTGAGAAATTGGATAAATGCAAATTTTTAGGCCTTGGTTTGACGAAGTTTGACCGAGGTCCAAAATGGCTCGCAATCCCCCAAAAATCTACATGTAGGCTTATCACTTAGATGGGTACCTAAATAAAGTTTCAAATTTCAATTTCAAGAAAGGAAAAAAAAGTGCATTTCTTAGAACTTGGTTTGACCAACCTTAACTAAGGGTCGAAATAACTCAAAATCTCACAAAAATATGTGTGCATGCTTATCTCTTAAATGGGTATTTATATCTACTTTAAAATTTGATTTCTAATAAATTGGAAAAAAGTGCAACCTTATAGGCCTTGGTTTGACCAAGTTTGACTAAGGTCCAAAATAGCTCGAGTTCCCATGAAAGTTTGTATATATGGTTATCTCTCAAATGATACCAAAATTCTCATTCCAAATTCAATTATGGGAAAGTTGGAAAAATAGGATCTCTTAGACATCTGCTTGACCATCCTTGAACAACGATGAAAATAGCTTTGAAAATCATGAAAGTTGGCATGCACTCTTATCTACCAAAATGCACAAATAAATCTATGATCAAATTTTAATTCTGAAAAATTTGTCAAAAGTGAAACTTCGTTGTGAGGTTTTGCTAAGGTTGGGCTTAAAAGGAAGTGAAAATATTTGGTAACATCCTGAAATTTTGCATGCATACTTGTCTATTAAATGGGCATCCAAATCTATGATCAAATTTCAATTCTAAGAAACTACTCAAAAGTGAAACTCCGTCGTGCGGTTTCACTAGGGTTGAGCTTAAAGGGGGTCAAAATAACTGAAGTTTCAATTATGAGTAGTTGGTCAAAAGTGAAACTCCATCGTGCGGTTTTGTTAGGGTTTGGCTTAAAGGAGCCGAAAATAGCCCTAAACATCGTGAAAGTTGGCATGCACTATTATCTTCCAAATGCGCATCTAAATCTATGCTCAAATTTTAATTTCGAGAAATTGGTGAAAAGTGAGACTCTGTCGTGCGGTTTTGATGAGGTTGAGGTTAAAGGGGTGAAAATAGCTCAGAACATTGCAAAAATTGGAGTGCATGCTTCTATATCTAATAGGCCTCCAAATCTATGATCAAATTTCAATTTCGAGAAATTAGTCCAAGGTGAAACTCCATCGTGCATTTTATCTAGAGTTGGGGTTAAAGGGGGTCCAAATAGCTCAGAACAATACAAAAGTTGGCGTGCACGCTGGTATATTAAACAAGCATCCAAATCTATGATCAAATTTCAATTCCGAGAATTTGGTCAATAGTGAAACTCTGTCGTGCAATTTTGCTAAAGTTGGGATTAAAGGGGGTCAAAATAGATTGGAACATTGTAAACGATGGTGTGTGCTCTTGTTTATTCAATTCTGAGAAGTTGGTCAAAAGTGAAACTCCATCATGCGGTTTTATTAGGGTTTGGCTTAAAGGAGCCGAAAATAGCTCTGGACATCATGAAAGTTGGCATGCACTCTTATCTTCCAAATGTGTAGATAAATCTACGATCAAATTTTAATTCTAATAAATTGGTAAAAAGTGAAACTCAGTTGTGCGGTTTTACAAAGCTTGGGCCTAAAGGGTGTGAAAATACTTCGGAACGTCATAAAAATATGTGTGCATGCTTATCTCTTAATTGGGTATCTAAATCTACTTTTACATTCGATTTCTAAGAAATTGGAAAAAAGTGCAACCTTTTAGGGATTTGCTTGACCAATTTAGACTAAGTTCCAAAAATAACTCGAAATCCCCTAAACAATTGTATGCACGGTTATCTCTCAAACGGGTACCTAAATTCTCTTTCAAATTTGAATTACGAGAAAGTAGAAAAAGTAGCATCTCTTAGACCTTTGCTTGACCAAATTTGAATAACAAGCAAAACAACTCTGAACATCATAAAAGGTTGCGTGAACTCTTATCTACCAAATGTGCATATAAAGCTACAATAAGATTTTAATTCTGAGAAATTGGTAAAAAGTGAAACTCCATTGTGCGGTTTTCTAAGGTTGGGCTAAAGTAGGTGAAAATATTTTGGAACGTCTCGAAAGTTCGCATGCACACTTCTCTATCAAATGGGCATCCAAATCTATGATCAAATTTCAATTCTAAGAAACTGCTCAAAAGTGAAACTTCGTCGTGCGGATTCGCTAGAGGTGGGATTAAAGGTGGTCAAAATAGCTCAAAATGTTGTGAAAGTTGGAATGCATGCTTATTTATCCAATGGGTATCCAAATCTATGATCAAGTTTCAATTCTGAGAAATTGGTCAAAAGTGAAACTCCATCATGCAGTTTTGTTAGGGTTTGGCTTAAAGAAGCTAAAAATAGCTCTGAACATCATGAAATTTGGTGTACACTCTTATATTCAAAATGCACATCTAAATCAATGGTCGAATTTGGTCAAAAGTGAGACTCCGTCGTGCGGTTTCGCCCTGCTTGGGGTTAAAGAGGGTGAAAATAGCTCGAAACGTCGTGAAAGTTTGAGTGCACGCTTGTCTATCATATGGGCATCGAAATCTATGATCAGATTTCAATTTCAATAAATTATTGAAAAGTGAAACTCTGTTGTGCATTTTCACTAGAGTTGGTCTTAAAGAGGGTCCAAATAGCTCAAAACATTGCAAAAGTTGGCGTGCACGCTTGTATATCAAATGGGCATCCAAATCTATAATCAAATTTCAATTACAAGAATTTGGTCAAAAGTGAAACTCCATCTTGCAATTTTTCTAAGGTTTGTCTTAAAGGAGGGGAAAATAGCTCTGAACATCACGAAATTTGGCATGCACTCTTATCTACCAAATGGTCATCTAAATCTATGATGCAACTTTAATTCCGAAAAATTGGTCAAAAGTGAAACTTCGGTGTGCACTCTGACAAAGGTTGCACTTAAAGGCAGTGAAAATAGTTCAAAATGTCGCGAAAGTAATGGGTACCTAAATTCACTTTCAAATTTCAATTCTGAAAAAAGTCGACAAAAATGCATCTTTTGAACCTTGGTTTGACCATCGTTGAATGATGGTCAAAATAGCTCCAAATCTAATAAAAAAAGTTGTCCATGCCAATATTTCAAATGAGTAGCTAAATCTACTTTAACATTTGAATTTTGAGAAATTGGAAAAATGCAACATTTCAGGCCTTGGTTGGACAAAGTTTTGTCGAGGTCCAAAATGGCTCGCAATCCATAAAAAATATACATGTAGGCTTATCTCTCAAATGGGTACGTAAATACAGTTTCAAATTTCAATTTTGAGAAAGTCAAGAAAAGTGCTTTTCTTAGAACTTGGTTTGACCAACCTTAACTAAGGGCAAAATAACTCAAAATATCACAAAAATATGTGTGCATGCTTATATTTTAAATGGGTGTCTAAATCTACTTTTACATTTGATTTCTAAGAAATTGGAAAAAACTACATTCTTTTAGGCCTTGGTTTGACCAAGTTTGACTAAGGTCCAAAATAGCTCGAAATCTCCTGAAAGTTTGTATGCATGTTTATCTCTCAAATGGGTACTTAAATTCTCTTTCAAAATTCAATTGTGAGAATGTAAAAAAAATATCATCTCTTAGGCCTTTGCTTGATCAAACTTGAATAGTGACCAAAATAGTTCTGAACATTGTGAAAGTTGGTGTGCAATCTTATAGAACAAATGCACAGATAAATCTACAATCAAATTTTAGTTATGAGAAATTGGTCAAAAGTAAAACTCTGTTGTGTGCTTTTACTAAGGTTAGGCTTACATGGGGTGAAAATAGTTAGGAACATCTCGAACGTTCATGTCCACGCTTTTCTATCAAATGGGCATCCATATCTATGGTCAAATTTCAATTCTAAGAGCTTGCTCAAAAGTGAAACTTCATTATACAGTTTTTCTAGGGTTGGGATTAAAGGAGCTCAAAATAGCTCAGAACACTGTGAAAGTTAGTGTGAATGCTTGTTTATCCAATGGGCATCCAAATCTATTATCAAGTTTCAATTCTGAGAAGTTGGTAAAAAGTGAAACTCCATCATGCGGTTTTGTTAGGGTTTGGCTTAAAGGAGCCAAAAATAGCTCTAAATATCGTAAAAGTTGACATGCACTCCTATCTTCCAAATTCGCATCTAAATCTATGATCAAATTTTATTTTCGAGATATTGGTAAAAAGTGAGAGTCCATCATGTGGTTTCTCCAAGGTTGGGGTTAAAGTTGGCGAAGATAGCTTGGAACATCATGAAACTTGAAGCGTATGCTTGTCTTTCAAATGGGCATCCAAATCTATTATCAAATTTCAAGTCCAAGAAATTGGTCAGAAGTGAAACTTCATTGTGCATTTTCACTAGACTTGGGCTTAAAGGGGGTTGAAATAGCCTGGAACATTGCAAAAGTTGGCATGCACGCTTGTATATCAAATGGGCATCCAAATCAATGATAAAATTTTAATTCATGAAATTGTTCAAAAGGAAAACTCCATCATACAATTTCGCTAAGGTTTGTCTTAAAGGAGGGGAAAATAGCTCTGAACACCATGAAATTTGGCATGCACTATTATCTACCAAGTGGGCATCTAAATCTACGATCAAATTTTAATTCTGAGAAATTCACCAAAAGTGAAACTTTGTCATGCGCTTTCACTAAGGTTGCACTTAAAGGGATTGAAAATAGCTCTGAACGTCGTGAAAGTTGGTGTGCACACTTGTTTATTGAAATGGGTACCTGAATCCACTTTCAAATTTCAATTCTGAACAATTTGACAAAAAGTGCATCTTTTCAACCTTGGTTTGACCATCCTTGAATGAGGGCCAA
The DNA here is from genome assembly GCA_001517045.1 of Pseudotsuga menziesii. Lineage (NCBI taxonomy): Eukaryota > Viridiplantae > Streptophyta > Pinopsida > Pinales > Pinaceae > Pseudotsuga > Pseudotsuga menziesii. The sequence continues at coordinate 53,503 of LPNX010215926.1, read as the reverse complement.
AATAGCTCCAAATATCATAAAAATAGGTGTCCATGAATGTGTTTTAGATGGGTATCTAATCTACTTTAAAATTTGAATTTTCCGAAGAAGGAAAAAATTTAACATTTTAGGCCTTGGTTTAACGAAGTTTGACTGAGGTCCAAAATGCCTCGCAATCCCCAAAAAATATACACATAGGCTTATCTCTCAAATGGGAACCTAAATACAGTTTCAAATTTCAATTTCGAGAAAGTTAAAAAAAGTGCATTTTTAGAACTTGGTTTGACCAACCTTAACTAATGGCCGAAATAACTTGAAATCTCACAAAAATATGTGTGCACGCTTATCTCTTAAATGGGTATCGATATCTACTTGAAAAATTGATTTCTAAGAAGTTGGAAAAAAATGCAACCTTATAGGCCTTGGTTTGACCAAGTTTGACTAAGGTCTGAAACACCTTGAAAGCCCCTGAAAGTTTGTTTGTATGGTTATCTCTCAGATGGTACCGAAATTCTCTTTCCAAATTGAATTATGAGAAAGTCAGAAAAATAGCATCTATTAGACCTCTCCTTGACCATCCTTGAACAACGATCAAAATAGCTTCAAACATCATGAAAGTTGGCATGCACTCTTATCTACCAAAATGTGCAGATAAATCTACGATCAAATTTTAATTCTGAGAAATTGGTCAAAAGTGAAACTTAGTTGTGAGGTACTTTTTCTAAGGTTGGGATTTAAGGGGTGAAAATATTTTGGAACATCCCGAAAGTTTGCATGCATAATTTCTTTTAAATGGGTATCTAAAATAATTTAACATTTGAATTTTGAGAAGATGGAAAAAATGTAATGGTTTAGGCCTTGGTTTGATGAAGTTTGACCGAGGTCCAAAATGGCTCCAAATCCCAAAAAATCTACATGTAGGATTATCTCTCAAATGGGAACCTAAATACCGTTTCAAATTTCAATTTCGAGAAAGAAAAAAAAAATTGTATTTCTTAGAACTTCGTTTCACCAACCTTAACTAAGGGCCGAAATAACTCAAAATATCACAAAAATATGTGTGCACGCTTATATCTTAAATGGGTATATAAATCTACTTTTAGATTTTATTTCTAAGAAATTGGAAAAAAGTGCAAACTTTTATGCCTTGGTTTGACCAAGTTTGACTAAGGTCCAAAATAGCTCGAAATCCTCTAAAAGTTTGTATGCATGGTTGTCTCTCAAATGGGAACCTATATTCTCTTTTAAATTTCAATTACGAGAAAGTAAAAAAAATAACATCTCTTAGACATTTGCTTGACCAACCTTGAATACCGACCAAAATAGATCCGAACATTGTGAAACTTGGCATGCACTCCTATATAACAAATGCACAGATAAATCTACGATCAAATTTTAAATCTGAGAAATTGGTCAAATGTGAAACGTTGTTGTGTGGTTTTACTAAGGGTGGAATTACAGGGGGTGACAATATTTTCGAACATCTTGAACGTTCATGTGCACACTTGTCTATCAAATGGGCATCCAAATCTATGACCAAATTTCAATTCTAAGAAACTGCTCAAAAGTGAAACTTTGTTGTATAGTTTCGCTAGGGTTGGGATTAAAGGAGGTCAAAATAGCTCGAAACGTTGCGAAAGTTAGCGAGAATGCTTGTTTATCCAATGGGCATCCAAATCTATTATCAAGTTTCAATTTCAAGAAGCTGGTCAAAAGTGAAACTCCATCGTGCGGTTTTGTTAGGGTTTAGCTTAAAGGAGCCAAAAATAGCTCTGAACATCATGAAATTTTGTGTGCACTCCTATCTTCCAAATTTGCATCTAAATATATGATCAAATTTTAATTCCGAGAAATTGGTCAAAAGTGAGACTCCGTTGTGTGGTTTCACCAAGGTTGGGATTAAAGTGGGTGAAGATAGCTCGGAACGCCGTGAAAGTTGAACTATACACTTGTCTATCAAATGGGCATCCAAATCGATGATCAAATTTCAATTCCAAGAAATGGTCAGATGTGAAACATTGTTGTGCATTTTCACTAGACATGGGCTTAAAGGGGTTCCAAATAACTCAGAACATTGCAAAAGTTGGAATGCACTCTTGTCTATCAAATGGGCATCCAAATCTATGATCAAATTTCAATTCCAAGAATTTGGTCAAAAGGGAAACTCCATCATACGATTTCGCTATGGTTTGGCTTAAAGGAGGGGAAAATAGCTCTGAACATCATGAAATTTGGCATGCACTCTTATCTACCAAATGAGGATTTAAATCTATGATCAAATTTTAATTCCAAGAAATTGTTCAAAATTGAAACTTAGTCATGCGCTTTCGCTAAGGTTGCATTTAAAGGGTGTGAAAATAGCTCGGAACATCACGAAACTTGGCGTGCATGGTTATTTATTGAAATGGGTACCTAAATCCACTTTCAAATTTCAATTCTAAAAAGGTCCACAAAAAGTGAATTTTTTCAACCTGGTTTGTCTATACTTGAATGAAGAACAAAATACCTCCAAATCTCATTAAAATAGGTGTCCATGCCTATCTTTTAAATGGGTATCTAAATCTACTTTAAAAATTGAATTTTAAGAAATTGGAAAAAATGCAACGTTTTAGGCCTTGGTTTGACGAAGTTTGATCGAGATCCAAATTGGCTTGCAATACCCAAAAAACATACATGTAGGCCTCTCATATAGGTACCTAAATAAAGTTTAAAATTTCAATTTCAGGAAAGTAAAAAAAAGTGCATTTCTTAGAACTTGGTTTGACCAACCTTAACTAAGGGCCGAAATAACTCGAAATCTCACAAAAATATGTGTGCACGCTTATCTCTTAAATGGGTATTTATATCTACTTTAAAACTTGATTTCTAAGAAATTGGAAAAACGTGCAACCTTATAGGCTTTGGTTTGACCAAGTTTGACTAAGGTCCAAGATAGCTCGAAATCCCTTGAAATTTTGTATGTATTGTTATTTCTCAAATGGTACCGATTTTCTCTTTCCAAATTCAATTATGAGAAAGTCGAAAAAAATAGCATCTCTTAGAACTTTGCTTAACCATCCTTGAACAATGACCAAAATAGCTTCAAACATCGTGAAAGTTGGCATGCACTCTTATCTACCAAAATGGGTAGATAAATCTACGATCAAATTTTAATTCTGAGAAATTGGTCAAAAGTGAAACTTCGTTGTGAGTTTTTTCTAAGGTTGGGCTTAAAGGGGGTGAAAATATTTTGGAACATCCTAAAAGTTTGCGTGCATAATTGTATATCAAATGGGCATCCAAATCTATGATCAAATTTCAATTCTAAGAAACTCATCAAAAGTGAAACTTCGTCGTGTGGTTTCAATAGGGTTGGGCTTAAAGTGGGTCAAAATAGCTCAACCTTCAATTTTGAGAAGTTGGTTAAAAGTGAAACTCTGGCATGCAATTTTGTTAGGGTTTCACTTAAAGGAGCCGAAAATAGCCTCGACCATTGTGAAATTTGGTGTGCACTATTGTCTTCCATACGCATCTAAATCTATGATCAAATTTTAATTTCGAGAAATTGATCAAAAGTGAGACTCCATTGTGTGATTTCACCCAAGGTTGGGGTTAAAGGGGGTGAAAATAGCTCAAAACATCACGAAATTTGGAGTGAATGCTTCTATATCTAATAGGCCTCCAAATCTATGATCAAATTTAAATTACAAGAAATTAGTCAAAAGTGAGACTCCATCATTCAGTTTTTCTAAGGTTTGTCTTAAAGGAGCAGAAAATAGCTTTGAACATCACACTATTTGGCATGCACTCTTATCTACCAAATGGTCATCTAAATCTACAATCAAATTTTAATTTCAAGAAATTGGTCAAAAGTGAAACTTCGTCGTGCACTCCTTAAAGAGGGTCCAAATAGCTCGGACCATTGTAAAAGTTGTCCTGCACACTTGTATATCAAACGGGCATCCAAATCTATGATCAAATTTCAATTACAAGAATTTGGTTAGAAGTGAAACTCCATGATTCAGTTATGCTAAGGTTTGTCTTAAAGGAGGGGAAAATAGCTCTGAACATCACGCTATTTGGCATGCACTCTTATCTACCAAATGGTCATCTAAATCTATGATCAAATTTTAATTTTGAGAAATTGGTCAAAAGTGAAACTTCTTTGTGAGGTTTTGCTAAGGTTGGGCTTAAAGGGGGTGAAAATATTTCAGAACGTCCCAAAATTTCATGTGCATACTTGTGTATTAAATGGACATCCAAATCTATGATCAAATTTCAATTCTAAGAAACTACTCAAAAATGAAACTCCGCCGTGCGCTTTCACTAAGGTTGGGCTTAAAGGGTGTCAAAATAGCTCAAGTTTTAATTCTGAGAAGTTGGTCAAAAGTGAAACTCCATCGTGCGGTTTTAATAGGGTTTGGCTTAAAGGAGCCGAAAATAGCCCTGAACATCGTGAAAGTTGGTGTGCACTATTATCTTCCAAATGCGCAACTAAATCTACGATCAAATTTTAATTTCAATAAATTGGTCAAAAGTGAGACTCTCTCATGCGGTTTCTCCAAGGTTGGGGTTAAAGGGGGTGAAAATAGCTCAGAACATCGCAAAAGTTGGAGTGCATGCTTCTATATCTAGTAGGCATCCAAATCTATGATCAAATTTCAATTTCAAGAAATTAGTCAGAAGTGAAACTCCATCGTGCATTTTCGCTAGCGTTGGGTTTAATGGAAGTCCAAATAGCTCGGATAAATACAAAAGTTGGCGTACACGCTTCTATATCAAACGGGCATCCAAATCTATGATCAAATTTCAATTCTAAGAATTTGGTCAAAAGTGAAACTCTGTCGTGCGATTTTACTAGGGTTAGGATTAAAGGGGATCAAAATAGATAGGAACATTGTGAAATTTGGTGTGTGTGCTTGTTTATCCAATGGGCATCCAAATCTATGATCAAGTTTCAATTCTGAGAAGTTGGTCAAAAGTGAAACTCCATCGTGCGGTTTTGTTAGGGTTTGGATTAAAGGAGCCGACAATAGCTTTGAACATCATGAAAGTTGGTGTGCAATCATATCTTCCAAACTCACATCTAAATTTATGAAAAAAATTTAATTCCAAGAAATTGGTCAAAAGTGAGACTCCGTCATGTGGTTTCACCAAGCTTGGAGTTAAAGTGGGTGAAGATAGCTCAGAACGGAAACTCCGTCGTGCATTTTCACTAGACTTTGGGCTTAAAGGGGGTCCAAATAGCTTGGAACATTACCAAAGTTAGTGTGCATGATTGTATATCAAACATGCATCCAATTGTATGATCAAATTTTAATTCCAAGAATTTGGTCAAAAGGGAAACTCCATCATACGGTTTTGCTAAGCTGTGGCTTAAAGGAGGGGAAAATAGCTCTAAACATCACGAAATTTGGCATGCACTCTTATCTACCAAATAAGGATTTAAATCTATGATCAAATTTTAATTCCAAGAAATTGTTCAAAAGTGAAACTTAGTCATGCGCTTTCACTAAGATTGCATTTAAAGGGTGTGAAAATAGATCGGAATGTCACGAAACTTGGCGTGCATGGTTGTTTATTGAAATGGGTACCTAAATCCACTTTCAAATTTCAATTCTAAAAAAGTCGACAAAAGAGAAAATTTTCAACCTTGGTTTGTCTATACTTGAATGAAGGCCAAAATATCTCCAAATCTCATTAAAATAGGTGTCCATGCCTATCTTTTAAATGGGTACCTAAATCTACTTTAAAATTTGAATTTTGAGAAATTGGAAAAAACGCAATGTTTTAGGCCTTGGTTTGACGAAGTTTGATCGAGATCCAAATTGGCTTGCAATCCCCAAAAAATATACATGTAGGCATCTCATATAGGTACCTAAATAAAGTTTAAAATTTCAATTTCAGGAAAGTAAAAAATAGTGCATTTCTTAGAACTTGGTTTGACCAACCTTAACTAAGGGCCGAAATAACTCAAAATCTCACAAAAATATGTGTGCATGCTTATCTCTTAAATGGGTATTTATATCTACTTTAAAACTTGATTTCTAAGAAATTAGAAAAAAGTTCAACCTTATAGGCTTTGGTTTGACCAAGTTTGACTAAGGTCCAAGATAGCTCGAAATCCCCTGAAAGTTTGTATGTATTGTTATTTCTCAAATGGTACCGATTTTCTCTTTCCAAATTCAATTACGAGAAAGTCGAAAAAAACAGCATCTCTTAGAACTTTGCTTAACCATCCTTGAACAACGACCAAAATAGCTTTGAACATCGTGAAAGTTGGCATGCACTCTTATCTACCAAAATGGGTAGATAAATCTACGATCAAATTTTAATTTTGAGAAATTGGTCAAAAGTGAAACTTCGTTGTGAGTTTTTGCTAAGGTTGGGCTTAAAGGGGGTGAAAATATTTTGGAACATCCTGAAAGTTCACGTGCATAATTGTATATCAAATGGGCATCCAAATCTATGATCAAATTTCCATTCTAAGAAACTACTCAAAACTGAAACTTCATCGTGCGGTTTCACCAGGGTTGGGCTTAAAGTGGGTCAAAATAGCTCAACCTTCAATTCTGAGAAGTTGGTTAAAAGTGAAACTCTAGCGTGCAGTTTTGTTAGGGTTTCAATTAAAGGAGCCAAAAATAGCCCCGACCATTGTGAAATTTGGTGTGCACTATTGTCTTCCATACACATCTAAATCTATGATCAAATTTTAATTTCAAGAAATTGATCAAAAGTGAGACTCCGTCGTGTGATTTCACCCAAGGTTGGGGTTAAAGGGGGTGAAAATAGCTCAGAACATCACGAAAGTTGGAGTGCATGCTTCTATATCTAATAGGCGTCCAAATCTATGATCAAATTTAAATTACAAGAAATTAGTCAAAAGTGAAACTCCATCATTCATTTTTTCTAAGGTTTGTCTTAAAGGAGGGGAAAATAGCTTTGAACATCATGCTATTTGGTATGCACTCTTATCTACCAAAGGGTCATCTAAATATACAATCAAATTTTAATTTCGAGAAATTGGTCAAAAGTGAAACTTCATCGTGGGCTCCTTAAAGAGGGTCCAAATAGCTCGGACCATTATAAAAGTTGGTGTGCACAATTGTATATCAAACGGGCATCCAAATCTATGATCAAATTTCAATTACAAGAATTTGGTCAGAAGTGAAACTCCATGATTCATTTTTACTAGGGAGGGGAAAATATCTCTGAACATCATGCTATTTGGCATGCACTCTTATCTACCAAATGGTCATCTAAATCTACGATCAAATTTTAATTCTGAGAAATTGGTCAAAAGTGAAACTTCTTTGTGAGGTTTTGCTAAGGTTGGGCTTAAAGGGGGTGAAAATATTTCAGAACGTCCCGAAAGTTCATGTGCATACTTGTGTATCAAATGGACATCCAAATCTATGATCAAATTTCAATTCAAAGAAACTACTCAAAAGTGAAACTCCATCGTGCGGTTTCACTAAGGTTGGGCTTAAAGGGGGTCAAAATAGCTCAAGTTTTAATTCTGAGAAGTTGGTCAAAAGTGAAACTCCATCGTGCGGTTTTAATAGGGTTTGGCTTAAAGGAGCCGAAAATAGCCTTGAACATCGTGAAAGTTGGTGTGCACTATTATCTTCCAAATGACATCTGAACCTACGATCAAATTTTAATTTCAATAAATTGGTCAAAAGTGAGACTCTCTCATGCGGTTTCTCCAAGGTTCGGGTTAAAGGGGGTGAAAATAGCTCAAAACATCACGAAAGTTGGAGTGCATGCTTCTATATCTAATAGGCATCCAAATCTATGATCAAATTTCTCAAGAAATTAGTCAGAAGTGAAACTCCATCATGCATTTTCGCTATTTTTGGGTTTAATGGAGGTCCAAATAGCTCAGAGAAATACAAAAGTTGGCGTGCACGCTTCTATATCAAACAGGCATCCAAATCTATGATCAAATTTCAATTCCAAGAATTTGGTCAAAAGTGAAACTCTATCGTGCGATTTTTCTAGGGTTAGGATTAAAAGGGGTCGAAATAGATAGGAACATTGTGAAAGTTGGTGTGTGTGCTTGTTTATCCAATGGGCATCCAAATCTATGATCAAGTTTCAATTCTGAGAAGTTGATCAAAAGTGAAACTCCATCGTGCGGTTTTGTTAGGGTTTGGTTTAAAGGAGCCGAAAATAGCTCTGATCATCATGAAAGTTGGCATGCACTCTTATCCACTAAATGCGTAGATAAATCTATAATCAAATTTTAATTCTGAGAAATTCGTCAAAAGGGGGTGAAAATATTTCAGAATGTCACAAAAATAAGTGTGCACGCTTATCTCTCAATTGGGTATCTAAATCTACTTTTACATTTGATTTCTAAGAAATTGAAAAAAAGTGCAACCTTTTAGGCTTTGTTTGACCAAGTTTGACTAAGTTCCAAAATAGCTCGAAATCCCCTATAAGTTTGTATGCACGGTTATCTCTCAAATGGTTACCTAAATTCTCCTTCAAATTTTAACTACGAGAAAGTAAAAAAAGTAGCATCCCTTAGACCTTTTCTTGACCAACTTTGAATAATGATAAAACTAACTCTAAACATCATATAAGGTTGTGTGCACTCTTATCTACCAAATGCGTAGATAAATCTACGATCAAATTTTAATTCTGAGAAATTGGTCAAAAGTGAAACTCCGTTGTGCAGTTTTGCTAAGGTTAGGCTTATAGGGGGTGACAATATTTAGGAATGTATCAAACGTTCACATTCAAAACGTCACAAAAGTTCACATGCACACTTCTCTATCAAATGGTTATCCAAATCTATGATCAAATTTCAATTCTAAGAAACTGCTCAAAAGTGAAACTACCTCGTGCGGTTTCTCTAGGGTTGGGCTTAAAGGGGGTGAAAACAGCTCAAAATGTTGTGAATGTGTGCATGCTTATTTATCCAATGGGTATCCAAATCTATGATTAAGTTTCAATTATGAGCAGTTGGTCAAAAGTGAAACTCCATCGTGTGGTTTTGTTAGGGTTTCGCTTAAAGCAGCCGAAAATAGCTCTAAACATCGTAAAAGTTGGTGTACACTCTTATCTTCCAAATGCACATCTAAATCAATGATTGAATTTTAATTTTGAGAAATTGGTCAAAATTGAGACTCCATCATGCGGTTTCGCCAAGTTTGGGGTTAAAGAGGGTGAAAATTGCAATAAACATCGTGAAAGTTTGAGTGCACACTTGCCTATCAAATGGGCATCCGTATCTATGATTAGATGTCGATTCGGATAAATTGGTATGAAGTGAAAATCTGTCATTCATTTTCTCTAGAGTTGGTCTTAAATAGGGTCCAAATATCTCAAAACATTGCAAAAGTTGGCATGCACGCTTGTATATCAAACAGGGACCCAACTCTATGATCAAATTTCAATTACAAGAATTTGGTCAAATGTGAAACTCCATCATGCAGTTTTGCTAAGGTTTGTCTTAAAGGTGGAGAAAATAGATCTGAACAACATGAAATTTCACATGCACTCTTATCTACCAAATGGTCATCTAAATATACAATCAAATTTTAATTTTGAGAAATTGGTCAAAAGTGAAACTTTGTTGTGTGCTCGCACTAAGGTTGCACTTAAAGGGAGTGAAAATAGCTCAGAACATCGTGAAACTTAGCGTGGACGTTTGTTTATTGAAATGGGTACCTCAATTCACTTTCAAATTTCAATTCTGAAAAAGTCGACAAAAGTGCATATTTTCAACCTTGGTTTGACCATCTTTGAATGATGGCCAAAATAGCTCCAAATCTCATAAAAATAGGTGTCGATGCCAATATTTTAAATGGGTACCTAAATCTACTTTAAAATTTCAATTTTGAGAAATTGGAAAAATGCAACGTTTTAGGCCTTGGTTGGACGAAGTTTGACCGAGGTCCAAAATGGCTTGAAATCCCCAAAAAATATACATGTAGGCTTATCTCTCAAATGGGTACGTAAATACAGTTTCAAATTTCAATTTCAAGAAAGTCAAGAAAAGTGTTTCTCTTAGAACTTGGTTTGACCAACCTTAACCAAGGGCCGAAATAACTCAAAATTTCACAAAAATATGTGTGCACACTTATCTTTTAAATGGATATCTAAATCTAATTTTACATTTGATTTCTAAGAAATTGGAAAAAAATGCAACCTTTTAGGCCTTAGTTTGACCAAGTTTGACTAAGGTCCAAAATAGCTCGAAAGCTACTAAAAGTTTGTATGCATGGTTATTTCTCAAATGGGTGCCTAAATTCTCTTTCAAATTTCAATTGCGAGAAAGTCAAAAAAATATCAACTCTTAGGCCTTTGCTTGACCAACCTTGAATAGTGACCAAAATAGCTCTGAACATCGTTAAAGTTGGCATGGACTCTTATATAACAAATGCACAGATAAATCTACGATCAAATTTTAGTTCTAAGAAATTGGTCAAAAGTAAAACTCTGTTGTGCAGTTTTGCTAAGGTTAGGCTTACAAGGGGTGACAATATTTATGAACGTCTCGAATGTTCATGTGCACGCTTTTCTATCAAATGGGCATCCAAATCTATGATCAAATTTCAATTCTAAGAAACTACTCAAAAGTGAAACTTCGTTGGACGGTTGGTTTCGCTAGGGTTGGGATTAAAGGAGGTCAAAATAGCTCGGAACATTACGAAAGTTAGCATGAATGCTTGTTTATCCAATGGGCATCCAAATATGTTATCAAGTTTCAATTATGAGACGTTGGTCAAAATTTCATCATGCGGTTTTTGTTAGGGTTTGGCTTAAGGAATTGAAAATAGATCTGAACATCGTGAAAGTTGTTGTGCACTCCTATCTTCAAAATTCGCATCTAAATCTATGATCAAATTTTAATTCCGAGAAATTGGTCAAAAGTGAGACTCCATCGTGTGGTTTTGCCAAGGTTGGGGTTAAAGTGGGTGAATATAGCTCGAGACATCGCGAAAGTTGAAGTGTACTATTTTCTATCAAATGGGCATCCAAATCTATGATCAAATTTCAATTCCGAGAAATTGGTCAAAAATGAAACTCCTTTGTGCATTTTCTCTAGACTTGAGCTTAAATGGGGTCCAAATAGCTCGGAACATTGCAAAAGTTGGCATGCATTCTTGTATATCAAACGAGCATCCAAATAATCTATGATCAAATTTTAATTCATGAAATTGTTCAAAAGGAAAAGTCCATCATATGATTTCGCTAAGGTTTGTCTTAAAGGAGGTGAAAATATCTCTGAACTTCATGAAATTTGGCATGCACTATTATTTGCCAAGTGGGCACCTTAATCTACGATCAAAATTAAGTCCGTAAATTTCCCAAAAGTGAAACTTTGTCGCAGGCTTTGGCTAAGGTTGCACTTAAAGGGAGTGAAAATAGCTCAGAACGTCGCGAAAGTTGGCGTGCACACTTGTTTATTGAAATGGGTATCTAAATTCACTTTCAAATTTCAATTATGAAAAAGTCGACAAAAGTGCATCTTTTCAACCTTGGTTTGACCATCCTTGACTAAGGGTCAAAATAGATCCAAATCTCATAAAAATAGGTGTCCATGCCTATATTTTAAAGGGGTATCGAATCTACTTTAAAATTTGAATTTTGAGAAGATGGAAAAAATGTAACGTTTTAGGCCTTGGTTTGATGAAGTTTGACCGAGGTCCAAAATGGCTCGTAATCCCCAAAAAATCTGCATGCAAGCTTATCTCTCAAATGGGAATGTAAATACAGTTTCAAATTTCAATTTCGAGAAAGTAAAAAAAAAGTGCATTTCTTAGAACTTGGTTTGACCATCCTTAACTAAGGGCCGAAATAACTTGAAATATCACAAAAGTATGTGTGCCCGCTTATATCTTAAATGGTTATCTAAATCTTCTTTAACATTTGATTTCTAAGAAATTGGGAAAAAGTGCAAACTTTTATGCCTTGGTTTGACCAAGTTTGACTAAGGTCCAAAATAGCTTGAAATCCCCTTAAAGTTTGTATGCATGATTCTCTCTCAAATGGGTACCTAAATTCTCTTTCAAATTTCAATTATGAGAAAGTTGAAAAAATAACATCTCTTAGACATTTGGTTGACCAACCTTGAATAATGACGAAAATAACTCCAAACATCGTGAAAGATGGCATGCACTCTTATATAACAAATGCACAGATAAATCTACAAGGAAATTTTAGTTCTAAGAAATTGGTCAAAAGTGAAACCCTGTTGTACGGTTTTGCTAAGGTTGGCCTTACAGGGGGTAACAATATTTAGGAACGTCTCGAACATTCATGTGCACACTTGTCTATCAAATGGGCATCCAAATCTATGATCAAATTTCAATTCTAAGAAACTGCTCAAACATGAAACTTCATTGTATGGTTTCACTAGGGTTGGGATTAAAGGAGGTCAAAATAGCTTGAAACGTTGCAAAAGTTGGCATGAATGCTTGTTTATCGAATGGAAATATAAATCTATTACCAAGTTTCAATTCTGAAAAGTTGGTCGCAATAGAAATTCCATCGTGCGGTTTTGTTAGGGTTTGGCTTAAAGGAGCTGAAAATAGCTATGAACATCATGAAAGTTGGCATGCACTCTTATCTTCCAAATTCGCATCTAAATATATGATCAAATTTTAATTCCAAGAAATTGGTCAAAAGTGAGACTTCTTCCTGCGGTTTCAACAAGGTTTGGGTTAAAGTGGGTGAAGATAGCTCAGAATGTCATGAAAGGTTAAGTGTATGCTTGTCTATCAAATGGGCATCCAAATCTATGATCAAATTTCAATTTCGAGAAATTGGTCAGAAGTGAAACTCCAGCGTGCATTTTCACTAGACTTGGGCTTTAAGGGGGTCCACATAGCTTGGAACATTGCAAAAGTTGGGATTCATGCTTGTATATCAAATGGGAATCCAAATCTATAGTCAACTTTCAATTCTGAGAATTTGATCAAAAGGGAAACTCCATCATACGGTTTTGCTAAGGTTTGGCTTAATTCCAAGAAATTGTTCAAAAGTGAAACTTAGTCATGCGCTTTCACTAAGGTTGCATTTAAAGGGTGTGAAAATAGCTCAGAAAATCAAATTTCAATTCTAAAAAAGTTGACAAAAGTGCATCTTTTCAACCTTGGTTTGACCATACTTGAATGATGGACAAAATAGCTCCAAATCTCATTAAAATAGCTATCCATGCCTATCTTTGAAATGGGTATCTAAATCTACTTTAAAATTTGAATTTTGAGAAATTGGAAAACATGCAACATTTTAGGCATTGGTTTGACGAAGTTTGAATGAGGTCCAAAATGGCTCGCAATCCCCCAAAAATATACATGTAGGCTTATCTCTCAGATGGGCACCTAAATGCAGTTCCAAATTTCAATTTCAAGAAATTAAAATAATTTGCATTTCTTAGAAATTGGTTTGACCAACCTTAACTAAGGGTCGAAATAAATCAAAATCTCACAAATGGGTATCTATATCTACTTTAAAAATTGATTTCAAAGAAATTGGAAAAAAGTGCAACCTTATAGGCCTTGGTTTAACCAAATTTGACTAACGTGCAAAATAGCTTGAAATCTCTTGAAAGTTTGTATGTATGATTATCTCTGAAACGATACCGAAATTATCTTTCCAAATTCAATCACGAGAAAGTCGAAAAAATAGCATCTCTTAGACCTTTGCTTGACCTTCCTTGAACAACGACCAAAATAGCTTCGAACATCATGAAAGTTGTTTGCATGCACTCTTATCTACCAAAATGTGTAGATAAATCTACGATCAAATTTTAATTCTGAGAAATTGGTCAAAAGTGAAACTTCATTGTGAGGTTTTGCTAAGGTTGGGCTTAAAGGGGGTGAAAATATTTCGAAACATCTCGAAAGTTCATGTGCATACTTGTCTATCAAATGGGCATCAAAATCTATAATCAAATTTCAATTCTAAGAAACTACTCAAAAGTGAAACTCCATCGTGTGGTTTCACTAAGATTGGCCTTAAAGGGGGTTGAAATAGCTCAAGTTTCAATCAAATTTTAATTTCAAGAAATTGGTCAAAAGTGAGACTTCATCATGCGATTTCACCAAGATTAGGGTTAAAGGGTGCGAAAATAGATCAGAACATCGCGAAAGTTGGAGTGCATGCTTCTATATCTAATAGGCCTCCAAATTTAAGATCAAATTTAAATTTCTAGAAATTAGTCAGAAATGAAACTCCATCGTGCATTTTTCGCTAGAGTTGGGATTAAAGGGGGTCCAAATGGCTCGGAACAATACAAAATTTCGCATGCACTCTTGTATATCAAACGAGCATCCAAATCTATGATCAAATTTCAATTCTGAGAATTTGGTGAAAAGTGAAACTCTGTCATGTGGTTTTGCTAGGGTTGAGATTAAAGGGGGTCAAAATAGATCAGAACGTTGTGAAAGTTGGTGTGTGTACATTTTTACCCAATGGGCATCCAAATCTATATCAAGTTTCAATTCTAAGAAGTTGGTCAAAAGTGAAACTCCATCGTGTGGTTTTGTTAGGGGCTTAAAGGAGCTGAAAATAGCTCTGAACATCGTGAAAGTTAGCGTGCAATATTATCTACCAAATGTGTAGATAAATCTACGATCAAGTTTTAATTATAAGAAATTGGTCAAAAGTGAAACTCTGTTGTCCGGTATCGCAAAGCTTGGGCCTAAAGGGGGTGAAAATATTTCGAAACGTCGCAAAAATATATGTTCACGCTTATCTCTTAATTGGGTATCTAAATATACTTTTACATTTGATTTCTAAGAAATTGGGAAAAAGTGTAACCTTTTATGGCTTTGTTTTACCAATTTTGACTAAGTTCCAAAATAGCTCGAAATCCATGGAAATTTTCTATGCATGGTTATCTCTCAAATGGGTACCTAAATTCTCTTTCAAATTTCAATTACGAGAAAGTCGAAAAAGTAGCATCTCTTAGACCTTTGCTTGACCAACTTTGAATAATGAGCAAAATAACTCTGAACATCATGAAATGTTGTGTGCACTCTTATCTACCAAATGCGCAGATGAATCTATGATCAAATTTTAATTGTGAGAAATTGGTCAAAAGTGAATCTCCATTGTGCGGTTTGCTAAGGTTGGGCTTAAAGGGGATGAAAATATTTCGAAACGTCGTGAAATTTTGCATGCACAGTTGTCTATCAAATGGGTATGCAAATCTATGATCAAATTTCAATTCTAAGAAACTGCTCAAAAGTGAAAGTTCGTTGTGCGGTTTCGCTATTATTGGGCTTAAAGGTCAGAATAGCTCAGAATGTTGTGAAATTTGTCATGCATGCTTATTTATCCAATGGGTATCAAAATATATGATCACGTTTCAATTTTGAGAATTTGGTCAAAAGTGAAACTCCATTGTGTGGTTTTGTTAGGGTTTTGCTTAAAGCAGCCGAAAATAGCTCTAAACATCGTGAAAGTTGGTGTACACTCTTATCTTCCAAATGCGCAACTAAATCAATGATCAAATTTTAATTCCATGAAATTGGTCAAAATTGAGACTCTGTCATTCAATTTCGCTAAGGTTGGGGTTAAAGAGGGTGAAAATAGATCAGAACATCGTGAAAGTTGGAGTGCACGCTTGTCTATCAAATGGGCATCCAAATCTCTGATCAGATTTCAATTCCGATAATTTGGTTAGAAGTGAAACTCTATCGTGCATTTTCACTAGGGTTGGTCTTAAAGAGAGTCTAAATAGCTGGGAACATTGCAAAAGTTGGCGCGCACGCTTGTATATCAAACATGCATCCAAATCTATGATCACACTTCAATTACAAGTATTTGGTCAAATGTGAAACTCCATCATGCAGTTTTGCTAAGGTTTGTCTTAAAGGAGGGGAAAATAGCTCGGCACATCATGTAATTTGGCATGCACTCTTATTAACAAATGGTCATTTAAATCTACAATCAAATTTAACTCTGAGAAATTGTTCAAAATTTAAACTTCGTCATGCACTCTCACTAAGGTTTCACTTAGAGGGAGTGCAAATAACTCTGAACGTCGTGAAAGTTGGTGTGCACGTTTGTTTATTGAAATGGGTACCTAAATTCACTTTCAAATTTCAATTCTGAAAAAGTTAAGAAAAGTCTAGATCTTTTCAACCTTGGTTTGACCATCCTTGAATGATCTCCAAATTAGCTCCAAATCTCATAAAAATAGGTGGCCATGCTAATATTTTAAATGGGTATCTAAATCTACTTTAAAATTTAAATTTTAAGAAATTGAAAAAATGCAATGTTTTAGGCCTTGGTTGGACAAAGTTTGACCGAGTTCCAAAATGGTCAAGAAAAGTGCTTTTATTATAACTTGGTTTGACCAACCTTAACCAAGCGCTGAAATAACTCGAAATCTCATAAAAATATGTGTGCACGCTTATTTTTTAAATGGGTATCTAAAACTACTTTTACATTTGATTTCTAAGAAATTGGAAAAAACAACAACCTTTTAGGCCTTGGTTTGACCAAGTTTAAATAAGGTCCAAAATAGCTCGAAATCTCCTGAAAGTTTGTATGTATGGTTATCTCTCAAATGAGTACCTAAATTCTCTTTCAAATTTCAATTGCGAGAAATTCAAAAAAATATAATCTCTTAAGACTTTGCTTGACCAACCTTGAATAGCGACCAAAATAGCTCCGAACATTGTGAAAATTGGTGTGCACTCTTAAATTGGTGTGCGATTTTGATAACATTAGGCTTACAGGGGTGACAATATTTAGGAGCGTCTCAAATGTTCACGTGCATGCTTGTCTATCAGATGGGCATCCAAATCTATGATCAAATTTTAGAGTGTGTATGCATGCATGGTTATCTCTCAAATGGGTACCTAAATTCTCTTTCAAATTTCAATTACAAGAAATTTGGAAAAATAGCATCTCTTAGACCTTTGCTTGACCAACCTTGAATAATGACCAAAATAACTTTGAACATCATGGAAGTTGACATGCACTATTATCTACCAAATGCTAAGATAAATCTACGATCAAATTTTAATTCTGAGAAATTAGTCAAAAGTGAAACTCTGTTGTATGGTTTTCGTGAGGTTGGGATTAAAGGGGGTGAAATATTTTGTAACATATTGAAATTTCACATGCACGCTTGTCTATCAAATGGGCATTCAAATCTATGATAAAATTTCAATTATAAGAAACTGCTCAAAAGTGAAACTTCGTCATGCATTTTCGCTAGGGTTGGGATTAAAGGTGGTCAAAATATCTTGGAACGTTGTGAAAGTTGGAGTGCATGCTTGTTTATCTAATGGGCATCCAAATCTATGATCAAGTTTCAATTCTTAGAAGTTGGTCAAAAGTGAAACTCCATGGTGCGGTTTTGTTAGGGTTTGGCTTAAAGGAGTCGAAAATAACTCTGAACATCATGAAAGTTGGCATGCACTCTTATCTTCCAAATGCACATCTAAATCTATGATCAAATTTCAATTCCGATAAATTGGTCAAGAGTGAAACTCCGTCATGCAGTTTTGCTAAGATTGGGGTTAAAGGGGGTGAAAATAGCTCAAAACTTCACGAAAGTTGGAGTGCACGGTTATCTATCAAACGGGAAACCAAATCTATGATCAAATTTCAACTCCGGGAATTTGGTCAAAAGTGAAACTCCATCATTCTATTTCGCTAAGGTTTGGCTTAAAGTAGGGGAAAATAGCTTTGAACATCACGAAATTTTTCATGCACTCTTATCTAACTAGAAATATCGCAAAAATATGTGTGCACGCTTATCTACCAAATGGGCATATTGGTGCTTTCACTAAGGTTGCACTTAAAGGGAGTGAAAATAGCTCGAAACGTTACGAAAGTTGGCGTGTACCCTTGTTTATTGAAATGGGTACCTAAATCCACTTTCAAATTTCAATTCTGAAAATGTCGACAAAAATGCGTATTTTCAACCTTTGATTGACCATCCTTGATTACGGGCCAAAATAGCTCCAAATCTCATAAAAATAGGTGTCATTGCCTATATTTGAAATGGGTATCTAAATCTACTTTAAAATTTGAATTTTGAGCAATTGGAAATAATGCAACATTTTAGGCCTTGGTTTGACGAAGTTTCACCGATGTCCAAAATGGCTCGCAATGCCCAAAAAATATACATGTATGCTTTATCTACCAATTAGATACCTAAATACAGTTTCAAATTTCAATTTCGAGAAAGTCAAGAAAAGTGCATTTCTTAGAACTTCATTTGACCAACCTTAATTAAGGGCTAAAATAACCTGAAATCTCACAAAAATATGTGTGCATGCTTATCTCTTAAATAGGTATCTAAATATACTTTTACATTTGATTTCTAATAAATTGGAAAAAAGTGCAAGCTTTAAGGCCTTGGTTTGACAAAGTTTGTCTAAGGTCCAAAATAGCTCGAAATACCCTAAAAGTTTGTATGCATGGTTATCTCTCAAATGGGTATCTAAATTCTCTTTCAAATTTCAATTATGAGAAAGTCAAAAAAATATGATCTCTTAGACCTTTGCTTGACAAGACTTGAATAACAACCAAAATATCTCCAAACATCATGAAAGTTGGCATGCACTCTTATCTACCAAATGCGCAGATAAATCTACGATCAAATTTTAATTCTGAGAAATTGGTCAAAAGTGAAACTCCCTTGTGTTGTTTTGCTAAGTTTGGGCTTAAAGTAGCTGAAAACATTTCGTAACATCATTAAAATTCATGTGCAAGATTCTCTATCAAATGGACATCCAAATCTATGAGCAAATTTCAATTCTGAGAAACTGCTCAAAAGTGAAACTCTGTCGTGCGGTTTCACTACGGTTGGACTTAAAAGGGGTCAAAATAATAGCTCAGAACGTTGCAAAATTTGGCGTGCATGATTGTTTATCCAATGGGCATCCAAATCTATGATCAAGTTTCCATTCTAAGAAGTACATCAAAAGTGAAATTCCATCATACAATTTTGTTAGGGTTTGGCTTAAAGGAGCTGAAAATAACTCTGAACATCGTGAAAGTTGGTGTGCACACTTATCATCCAAATGCACATCAAAACATATGGTCAAATTTTAATTCCATGAAATTTGTAAAAAATGAAACTCTGTCGTGCGTTTTCGCAAAGGTTGGGGTTGAAGGGGGTGAAAATATCTCGAAAAGTCACGAAAGTTGGAGTGCACACTTGTCTATCAAATGGGCATCCAAATCTATGATCAAATTTCCATTGCGAGAAAATTGTCCAAAGTGAAACTTCATCATGCATTTTCACTAGAGTTCGGCTTAAAGCGGGTCCAAATAGCTTGAAACATTGCAAAATTTGGCATGCACGCTTGTATATCAAATGGGCATCCAAATCTATGATCAAATTTCAATTCTGGGAATTTGGTCAAAAGTGAAAATCTGTCATGCGGTTTCGCTAAGGTTTAGCTTAAAGGAGGGAAAAAGATCTCTGAACATCAATAAATTTGGCATGCACTCTTTGTTATGGAGAGAAACTCCTATGGCTTGGGGTACCACAACAGACACCTTAACTAAAAAAATCAATCCTTTCCTATATGCAAGAGAAACCAAATATATAACACTAAAGGATCTCGATTCATACCTTATTCCATACGGTTGATGTAGATCCCTGTTGAGCTTTTCCACTCCCGCTTGTATTGGCAATTTGCTTCCTCAACATTCAGCAAACAAGACAAGCATGCCATTGTTACAACTGATTTTACCACACATGGTGAGTCACACTTTTATGGCCTTCCCTATCCCTTTGCAGACTCTTTGGACCCCATGGACCATTTTTGTACCTTTGATGTTTCCAAGATCATCCCTAAAAACATGCAAACATGGTTCACAACTTTTAATCCCTTTCTCCCGTACATACGCGAATTTGACCCCTAAACCCGCGTACATCTGGATGTGTGCAAAAGGCCAAATTCTTTTGGAGTTTTCCTTGATGTGGATCTGACTCACTTATCTCCTAGCCTTCCATATGCCTTGATATCACTTGGATTCGACCTTTCAATACCCCATTGAAGAGCTATATAAGGAACCCTTTGAATACATTGAAGAAGGAGGAATTATAGAGCAACAAAACTATAGTCCATTGTTGCCGAGGCTTATACTTGAGTCTGCATCCCTTTGTCCCTTGGAGCACTTTTATGTTCTTCCCAAGATTTCCTTTTTCTTGTGAGCTTACTATCGAGAGATGGAGGATTGAAGTGGTTGATGCCTAAGTGGGGGACTCATTTTCTCCGATTCGCAGACGTGCCGACAGAGGTTGTCACTCTTGTAATCTTTGTTTTTATATTAATAGAAATATCTTTTTCTGTCCAATAATGTGTATTTAAATGAGTATTTGATCCATGGATGCTTTTAAATGCTTATCTGTTATTGATTATATATGCTAGAGTAGGTCTAACACAATTATATATAGCATGCTTGTCTTGTTTGCTAATTGTTGAGGAAGCAATTTATCAATACAAGCTAGAGTTGGAAAGCTCAACGGGGATCTACATCAATCGTTCGAAATAAGGTACGAATCGAGATTCTTTAGTGTTAGATATTTGGTTTCTCTTGCATATTGGAAAGGATTGATTTCTAGAGTCAAGCTATCTGTTGTGGTACCCCAACCCATAGGAATTTCTCTTCGTAACAAAATTGGTGACTCCACTTGGGAGTTCCTAGTAGTTGTCCTTTGGAGGTTTTTTATCGGTATTCAATGTTTTTGAATCGCTCTGATTTCTCTATTTTTGTGTCAGGTCTAGGGGCATGTTTTCCTAGTAGTGTTTGATAGGTGTGAATTTTGTCTCAGCTTATCTGGTCGCCTTCATTTTTATCCATTTTTCTTCTTGTATGCAATTTTTTACCTCACAGTCATGTGTACACGCGGTTTTGATTGCTATAGCCGCGTACATATGCGGGTTTTCTACGAACAATCGCATATGCCTTGAATTTTTCCTTTTAGAGGAAGATTGATTGTTGCTGGATGAATTTTGATGATTGTTGAGTCTCCTTTGATGCTTCTAGAGTCTGTATACACCTATGTTTATGACCAGAGATGCTTTTTGGGGTAAATTTTTTTTTTTAATATTCTTGTCATTGCATTTTTGATTTTTTTGTTTTGGGATTAGTGCATTAGGTCTCTTTTACCTTATTACTTTGTGTGAGTGTTTTTTGATTATGCTTGAAGAGTCTGGGGGCGGTAGAGTCATTCGTTTGCTTTATTATCTCATTTTTATTCAAAAAATCCAAAAATATTTGCTTCTTTGCATCATTATGCATTGCACTTTACATTTTGCATGATACTTGCACTAGGTTTTCTTAGAGAAGTATTATTCAGGCTTTCATATAGGAACGATTTCATTTGTCCTTTGAAGAAAATTTTGCATTTCACGTAGTAGCATGCCCTGTTTTTCATTCGACACAATGCATTTGCATTGATTGTTAGGTGTGCATTTTACTTCATGTTGTGTCATAACACCATTGGTTGCATGGTCACCACCATTTTTGAGTAATAAAGCCAAATAAAATCAATGCTTAATTAAAATGGATTACACTATTTTCTTTGATAGGGTACACCAACAAGATTAGGTTTTAGGGTCTTGCAATAGTTCATTGTGAGTAAATTCTCCAAGACCTCTAAACAACAACATGTATGTTTCTGTCTAGGTGAGAGTGTGAAATTACTTGGTATAATTAGTGTTTCTCAGGATCCTCCTCTTACAAGGGAGTTAAGCACGAGGTAGTGTGAGCGGTTAATGAATGGGATGACCCCTGGTAATAACTGAGTAGCTCTAGAGATATTTCCAGGATTGTATTCGTATTTGGGGGCTCTTTTGAGAGTTTTGGGCTTTGCTACCCTACCCATATGGTCAATCCCACCTACGACTATCCGCATGAGCATTGATTATATTGAGGTGACCTTAGTTTCCTTACCTAGGTTAACGAGGGGGTACTTTGCAGGGGTTATTCTGTAGGTGTCCCGGTCAGGTTAGGGTCGGACAACACAGTTGCTATATGCGTTGAAGCTGAGGGCCACAAAAATTGGTTACGAACCTCTGCTCGTTGTGTATGGGAGTATCAAACCTCTCCTAGGTGAGACATACCTACTTCATTTGGGAGCTCACATATACTACCCTTGTTTGCTTGTGATTGGCTTTAGATTTTATAGTTGTATGCTCTCTGCACCCTAGCTTGCTTAGGGTTTGCATAATTAGAAGAGTCTTTTTTAGTTTTTGAGTCATTATGGATTCGGGTGCAACACCTCGCCATTCTTGTCATTTAGCAGGACTTCTTCATTCTACATCTCCTCCTCCTTTGGGAGAGAGAAACAGAAGGTCCAGGTGGACTACTTCTCACATTGATTCACACACGATGGGAGATCATGAAGGTGAAATTCCTGAGTTTCCTTCTCCTCATGAGGTTGGGGAAGAAGAGCCTACTCCTACATATGATCCTTCACTTGATATACCTACACACTCTAGGTATGATCCCTCATTTACAGGTCGTCGGTATTGGTTTCCGGGCGACGAGACTTGTCATGAACCTGCGAGCACTAGTTATGACATGTCTGGTATTCCTACACATGATTCGGCTCAGCATGCCAATTTGGAGTTTGAACCTAACACTATGCCTGAGGGCATTCCTAGTCATTTCCATGTGGAAATATTTGGTAACACGAGTCACATTGCACCCTTCATCCCAGCGGTGGAGGTTACATCATATGTCCACCCTAGACCTGGTGCTAGTAGTCCTATTCGGATACCAGAACCAAGACGAGTGACTGTAGGGAATACCACTTACATAGTTTCACATGTCCCTTCATCCTCTATTCCTAGTTCTTCGAATGCGATTCCTCCCCCTCATTCACATAGTCCTTCAGGCTGAAATGTTGCTACAAGTCATGTCTGTACTGCTGCTACTCGCGTAGTTGTGTCTCAGAGTCAAAGACCTCCTGTTGTTTTGGGAGGTTGTATTCCTACTTCTGGAGGTCATGTTCCTACTTCTGGAGGTCATGTTCCTACTTCTGGAGGTCATATTCCTACTTATGGAGTTTCTCATAGGACATCTCATGGGATTTCTTATGGACCATATTATGGATCGTAGTATGGACAGAGTTATTCACCTTATGGGTACGGGTATCAACAACCTACTTACTCTCTGAATTATGGCTTTGTAGCCCCACATAGTCAACGTACACCACATTATGGTGCTTCCATGCCATCCTACATGGGTCAAATGGGAGGAGGGCACTATGGCCAAGGCCATGGTGGTTACAGTAATCAGCCTTATTTGAACCAAAATTATCAGGGAGTGTGGCATCGACCTGCTCAACCTAGGCTCCCTTTCCTCACAACGTTAAATCTACATGATTTTTTGAGACTAACGAGCGATCCTATATCTCATGACCTGGCTTGGCTGACTGTCCCTAATAAGCTTCCCTCGAACATCCCCAAATTCGAGGGCAAACCAGGAGAAGATCCTAGTGAACATGTTACTACATTTCACCTTTGGTTCTCTTCAAATTCCTTACATGAATATTCAATCCGTTTAAGGCTGTTTCAACGCACCCTCATCGGGCCTGCCACAAAATGGTACATAGAGATACCTAGGGGGGCATTCACTTTGTTCGATGACATAGCTATGACTTTTCTCAACCACTTCCAGCTACCAGTGCATTACGAGGTTGGTACAAAACTCTTGTTGATATTTTGGCAAGACAAAGCCACGCATATCTCAGATCATATCCCAGAGTAGTGTAGATAGAAGAGATTGATTAAAGCCTTCATACCGCTAGAGTTTCTCCTCGATTGGTTCCTTAAATCATTACTTCCTTATATAGTGAAGGATGTTTCTACATCCAGAGTTCAAAACGAGGAACAAGCCATTTTTAGGGCACAAGAATTGGATTTGATTTATGCTCAATCCAGTTTGTTATATGAGATCATTCCTAATGCTCCGCATTCTAGTTTTGACCCTAAGGTCAAACCTGGACCACATGCCAATGGCATTGTTGGTTGTACGATTTCCAAACCTGTGGATTCGATTGTGCAATAGGTCATTCAATTGTCTATCAACAAATCTGCCTCGGGACAAGCATCTCAGCCCACCCAAATGGTGAGTGTGCTTTCGGTGCAATCGTCAGACCAAAAGGGTAATTAGCAACGCAAAAGGAATAATAAGAAGGGTAAGAACAATTGTAAGGGTGAGAATAGGAATTAAAATGCCAATCCTAATGAGAAGAATGCTTAAAATGCTGGGGGGACAAGAAGTCTAAATGTAAGGTTAAGTTTCCTTGCAAGTTATGTAAGGATGATCACCTCACTCACTTGTGCCCTCGTATTGAAGAAGCCTCGAGGTTCATAGCACAGGGCCCAGTTTTTCTTACCAACCCTTTACCTAATATTAAAAACATGAACTCGAGGATGCATGATCAGTCTGGTGGAGATGAATATCCACCGGAAGCTAGCAGTGGTGATGGTTGCATCAATATGGTGTGTGCTGCTAAGGTTGTGACTCATGCGAAGGACTATGGTTCGTCACAACCAGACCTTGGAAAGGAACCTGCTCCGCCTGGGAGTACTTTGCGTATTGAAAATCCTATGGATAAACCTGAAGTTACACCTCACATTCCTAAGTGAGTCCTTAAGCATTTGAGGCACAATCCTAATGGCCAAGCCACCCATAACTATTCTGTTGTCAAGGATTTGGGCCACACTCCTTGTACGATGTCTTCACTAGAATTACTTCAGAGTTGCCTTTCATAAAGGAAGGCTTTGCCTTCTGCTCTTAGTGTTAACGATGATAATTCTTCCTCCGTCATCAAATTTGAAACCGCAGGACTACAGCCTCGCTTGCCTTACTATGTGTCTTTCTTGATTCATGTAGAATGTCTTAACATGATCATCAAATGGACTATGATTGACGAAGGCGCTGCTGCTTCCATGATGTCTTTGGCGTGTTGGAAGGGTTTGGGTTCCCTCGAGTTGTATAAATTCGCTACCATTTTGACTGATTTTGATGCTAGATCATTTCGGGTGCATGGGATTCTTCCTTCTCTTAAGGTCCGTTTGGGCGGGAAGACCGTCGTGATCGAGGTTGAGGTGGTTGATGCACCCCTTGACTACAATCTCTTACTGGGTAAGAATTGGATGTATAGTATGCAAGCCATAGATTCTTCTCTATTTTGAGTTGTATGCTTTCTGTTTAATGGGAAGATAGTTACAATTGATTAGACGACATTCAAGAATCTATGTGTTACCACATCTTTAGGAGCTTCTATCTCGATTGTCGAGCAATCTCAACCGACAATTGGGAGTGTGGGTGTTGGCATGTATCCATCCCTTATGGGAAGCTTTAGTTGTCCTGCACCTATTCTTATGATTGGGTCTAGTTCTGGTGAGGCTTCATCGTCTTTGAGATCGGTGTCTTTTTGCACCAACCATATGGAAGATCCTTGGATTATTCCTACATCGAGTCCTTCGAGTGAGCCCATCGAAATGGATGTGTTATTGCCTGCAACTATGATAGCATATCAAGTGAATATTGAATTTGTTGTAGAGCCTAGTCTTTCCTCTTTGCAGATGGAGGAGGATCCATATGTGCTACATGCATGGGCAGTTCAATCTTCTCACACACATGACTACCTTGATAGTGTTTTCCCGTCATATGAAGCTATTATTGAGACCATGTCTAGAGTTGAGCCACCTTGGGAAGACTTACATCATAGATCTTATTTTCTTCCCGAGCTCGACCGTTTGGAGTGTGAGGACTTTAGGGAGGTTCTTAGTGAGAGAATTGGTAGTATCATGGTTCCATTAAGCTCTCCTAGTCTGATGGCTGATGCAAACATGGTGAATATATCTCCTACCATTCCTATCAATATCTCTCATGATCCTGGGAAGATTGAGAATGTCTATATTGGGGAAGAATGTTCCCATGCCGAGATTCAAGAGTATATCGAGCTATTCAAATAATTTCATTATATCTTTGCTTGGTCTTACGATCAAATTCCAGGTATCGACCCTCTCATTGTTGAACATGAAATTAAAACTTATCCCAATGCTAAGCCTGTTCGACAACGCTTGCGTGCGGTGAATCCTAGAAAAGCGCCCGTGATTAAGGCTGAGATAGAAAAGTTGTTGAATACTGGTTTTATCTATCCTGTTCCCTTGACGGATTGGGTTTCAAATCCCATTCCGGTTGATAAAAAACTAGGAACGATCCGCATATGCACTAATTTCAATGACTTGAAACATGCCTATCCTAAGGATAATTTTCCCACAAAATTTATTGATCAAATTTTGGATGAGTGTGTGGGAAGTGAGGTATTTTCCTTAATAGACGGATTTTCTAGATACAATCAGATCCAGATTAAACCCAAGGACCAACATAAAACTGCATTTATTTGTCCTTGGGGTACCTTTGCATATCGAAAGATGCCTTTTGGCCTTAAAAACGCTGGAGCCACATTTCAGTGGGCCATGACCTTGATCTTCCATGATCTCAAATTGATTATTGAAGTATTTTTGGATGAACTTGATGCTCATTCTCGTCAGAGGATGCGTCATTCCTACCATTTGAGATTAGTATTTGAAAGGTGCCACCATTACTTGGTCAGGTTAAATCCTCATACGTGCATCTTTTTTGTGAAGTCTCGTCGCTTATTAGGGTTCATTGTCTCCAAGGAGGGTATAAGAGTCGACCCTTTAAAGGTTGAGGCAATACTTCAATTGTCTCCCCCGAGATACATTAGACATCTTCAATGTTTGCAAGGCATGGAAAATTTCTTATGGAGATTCGTCGTTAACTTTTCCAATTTGACTAGAGGCTTTATGCGTCTTTTGAAGAAGGACACTACATTTTGTTGGGATGAGCAATCCCAGGAGTCCTTTGATGCACTTAAGCAAGCCTTAGCATTGGCCCCGGTGATTATTCCACCTGACTATAGCCATGACTTTTTACTTTATGTGGCCGCATCCATGGAGACAATTGGTATGGTTTTGGTTCAGGAGGATGAGGAGCTCCAAGAGCATGTCATATATTATTTGAGTCGAAACCTTAT
The DNA here is from genome assembly GCA_001517045.1 of Pseudotsuga menziesii. Classification (NCBI taxonomy): domain Eukaryota; kingdom Viridiplantae; phylum Streptophyta; class Pinopsida; order Pinales; family Pinaceae; genus Pseudotsuga; species Pseudotsuga menziesii. The sequence continues at coordinate 26,520 of LPNX010215926.1, read as the reverse complement.
AGATGCGGAGATCCATTATTCCCATGTGGATAAACTTGCCTTAGCTACCGTTCATGCGGTTCAAATATTGAGACACTATATTCTCCTTCGCTAGACCTTGGTGGTAGCCCATGTCAATCCATATCCTCATGAGAAGGATGATCAGGGAAAAGTATAATAAATGGATTGTCATCCTACAAGAATTTTATCTCGAGTTTGTTTCAGCAAAATCAAAGAAATCGTTGATTTTTGCGGAGCTTATATCTGATTTCCCAAGTGAGGAGGAGGAGGAAGTTTGTGAAGATACGTTTGTCGATGAGCACATTTTCCTGATTTCAACTTTGGATCCATGGTATGAGGATATTATCACTTGAAGGTCCCTACTCACCTTTCACAGGATGAACAACGACGGTTACGTCATGTATCCAAGAATTACCTCATAGTGGATAACACATTGTATCGCCATGGGGTAGATTCCATTTTATGTCATTTTAACTCATGAGGAGGCTGAGCTTGTGCTGAGTGATTGCCACAGAGGGGCATGTTGTGGTCATTTATCTGGGATTTCTACAGCCCAAAAAATATTGAGAGCGGGTTATTTCTGGCCATTGATCTTTAAAGATTGTGTCATTGTGGTTAAGAAGTGCCACCCTTGCCAGGTGTTTGCACGTAATATCTGCTCACGTCCTGCCTCGTTACATCCAATTATCAGTGCCGGTCCCTTCACTAAGTGGGGGCTTGATTTTATGGATTGCAACCTAGCTTCAGCTGGGGGGCATCATCATATTATAGTGGGATTGAATATTTCACGAAATGGGCTGAGGCTATGCCCATGCTTAAATCCGACGGTGAGACAGCCACACATTTCATATTCAACCAAATTATTACTCAGTTTGGTATTCAAAAGGAGCTTGTCACTAACCATGGCAGGTACTTTCAGAATCGGATGATGGAAGAGTTGGCCTCAAAGTTAGGGTATAAGCAGAAGCATTCCTCTTCCCATTATCCTCAAGCGAATGGATAGGTTGAAGCAGTGAACAAATCACTTAAGTCCATTCTCCAATGAACCATCGCACAAAGCAAGACCAATTGGCATATAATGTTATATCCTTCTTTGTGGGCTTATAGAACCATGGTTAAGACTGCCACCATTTTTTCTCCATATCAGCTTGTACATAGAGTGGAGTCTGTATTTCTGATTGAGTGTGAAATCCCTTCTTTGAAGCTAGCCATAGAGCTCTTACCAGACACTTCCCCATTGGAAGAGTATTTGGTCCACTTAGAGCAGCTTGATGAGCAACACCGAGATGCCTTGGTGGCTCTAGAAGTGAATAAGTGTCGCGTTAAGGTCCAGTATGATAAATATGTTCATCTAAGGAGGTTTAATGAAAGAGATTTGGTCCTTTTGTGGGATCAAGCTAAAGAACCCTTGGGGGAAGGAAAGTTTAACCCCATGTGGCATGGTCCTTACGTTGTTAAACATGTGTTAGAGAAGGGCGCTTATGAGCTATTAGATACAAGGGGACAGACTTGGCGGAGCCTAGGAATGGGCTCTATCTTAAAAAGTACTATGCATGATTTTTAGCCAGGGCTGACTATTGTATATTATTGTACAGTATTTTGCATAGTTAGGTTTTCTTATGGTGATCGGGTTTGTTAATTAGCTTTCGTTTCTTATGGCATATGTCAATGGAATCTTCCACCTTCATAGGATTCGCTGATGGTGTGAGCCATCACACTCAACACTCAGCCTCTGCTACTTGGGTGATTTATACTCCTATGGGTCAGGTATTGTCTTCAGGAGGCATATGTTTATGGCCCTCTTCAAACAATGTTGCTGAGTATAGTGTCGTTATCGAGCTTCTACGGGATGCCATTTCAAATGGTGTTCTCTCTCTTGAGGTGTGTCTTGATTCATAGTTAGTAGTGTCACAGCTTAATGGCTTCTATCATGTTACAGATCCAACATTATTACGAAGATTCTTACGTGTGAGATTGTTAGAACGACAATTTGACAATATAACATACATACATGTTTCAAGAATTAGCTGACTCATATGCTAACTATGTGTCATATTGGTATTTGTTTCACAGACAATAAGCTCATCACAAACATACATTTTTACACATGTAAATAAATAAATCAATCATCATAAAAAAATTTCATCAAACATCCAAAAAGTGACGTCATAATACATAAGCGTCATACAGAAATGGGGCTTTCGAGCCACCAAAGTATAAATACATAGTAATACAAAAATGAATCACTCCCAGGTATCTAAGCCTATGGAGGAGGAGGGGGGTTCTGATTGTGGAATGTCACCACGGCTCTAGTTATCCATCGAAATAACCGCACCCATGCTCATGGTACACCACACTTGACACTGCATGGCCTCAGGTAAGTCCTCGACTTGCGCCATGGGTACCCTATGTGTCAGCCGCACAAAGTTGGTATGAATGCTCTAGAGCGTTCGCTCCACATCCACACCCATAATGTGATCTCCTCTTCCCCTTCGTCTATAACAAGGGAAACCTTCATGCCACCATGGTCCTACATCTGCATGCATATGACAAATCATCACTATGTGTCGTCACACAAAAACATGTCTTTTGATTCCATATATCATAAAACACAAAAAAATTAATAACTCAAAAAACTTTAAAAAGACGGTTGGGATTCATTACCAATGTCAATGTATGCGGATCCTGGTGGTAGAGGCATGCCGGGATCTCCCCAAAAGTCTATCCTTGCATAGGGGTAATCATCGATGGCAACTATATGCCACCACCACCATGGAAAGAAATCAGCTGGGTAGGGGTTAGACACCCTACCTCCACCTAGTCTGCACATCACGTCTGCCCAACGTCATTGGGCTGGATCTTGAACCCTGTGAAGAGGAACATCAACTCTAGGGCTGAGTCCCAAAACATGCTCAAAGAAGAACGCGATCAATATACTGCTGAAACTGAAGTTTCACACCCTGCCCATCTTGCAGTCGCTGACCATTTGCTTCATGTTGCTCAATAGTATAGTACTCCAATCGTCAACTATGGGCCTCATGCACTCCACTGCATAGAACATCAAGGGCCACGAGGCCTGGTGGAGTGAGGCTAGCCCTGCTATCTTGCCAAGTGTTAGTAGTATGGCCTTTAGGCCCAACACCTGTATGGAATTTTTCAAGATCTGACTCCCCACCTTCTCTATGTTTGGATAATAGTCCAATGCTATGTACTCATCCATGGTGAGGCCACCTCCAGGCCTGCGAGAACGTAGGTTCACCACCTCTCCCCATCGGGACAATCCTGTAATGAAGTATATGTCCTCCACCTCTATAGTGAGGGACATCTCTTCGATCTGGAAAGACTCTAAGTTAGGATCCCAATAGTCTACTAGCATCTGCAGTAGTCTTGGTTTGGCCCTTAAGCCACCAAGACACCAAAACTTGTAGATCATGCATGCACAAAGTGCTTATTGAGCCATTAGATCTCCCTGTACTACTTCTTCTACATCCCCGTGCTCTCGTTCCCTCCATTCTAGAACCATCCTACACATTTAATTTAATTTTGGGTCATTAGATGTCTTAGAAAACTTAAACGCAGTCGCATACGCGACTGTTTGCACAACAACCGCGTATGTACACGACTTTGAGCCATTTTTCTGCGTATAGCCAGCCCTATACACGAAAAATTCCTCGATCTTTATGTGGGCTATCGTGCATATATTAGATTTTCCTAGAATCCAGTTTTGACCATGGAAATTTGAAAAATTTACATGCAAATGAAAGAGCAGTGCATGGAAAGTTACCTGGAAAAAACGGTGTCGGATTCTGCTGGCTGGATCTCCCAGAATTCGCGTTTGAAGTTCTGAGCTCAATTGGGTAAAAATTTCAAATGATATATAATGTTTTGAATTTTTTACTATTTATAGAAATTTTTCAAATTTTTACCCCCTTTCTATAGTTTTGGACCGTTTCTGACCCTTTTGGACTGTTTTTTATTAATATATGATGTAGGAGACCATTTTGAGCACCGTTTTGACCGTTGTTTTGAACCATTCATGCCGATTTCAGGTATGATGTTTAAACTAGCATATAGGTTAGGTTTCACCTTCGTTTTCATTTTGTATGACCTTATGACCATTTCATTATAACCGTAGGTACGAACCCATTCTATCCTGTCACGAAACCTTCTTGTTGTTTTAGAAGTGGCATGATGTGAATGGTAGAGCTTGACCTTACATGGGTACCCTAGTTAGCTCCTGGTTTGCATTTGGTGCCCATGTTGATAGTTTGTCCTTTAGGGTGTGGGAGTCCATTGTATAGTACCACCATGACATTTCACAAGAGCCTCCTACTCCTTTTGATCTTTTTGCTGGCTTGTTTCCTCAGGACTCGCTTATGTCAAGCTGTAATTGAATTATCATTGCCTGCCTCATTGAGCCTTATGCCGGCTTCCCTGACTTTGAGTATCAGCCATATATCCTGATCTTGTCTCATGTATAGCCACACAGAGCCATTTTATATATCCTTTGCACCTTAATTCCCTATTTTTATGCGGAGGGGACTTTCCCCCGAGTGTCTCTATCCTACACATGTGTCCTTGCATTAAGCATAGGTATGTTCCACTGCTTGAAACTAGTTTATTTGCCTATTTGACACTCGTCTCCTCCTAGTTTGTAACTTTAAAGTGATTTTATTCTTTTTCAAGCTTTTTAAATATTTGAAAAAGTCCAAAAAAAATTAAAAAACCAAAAAGCCGGACAAGGAAAGATGTTATCTTTGGCAGCTGTCGAGTCGTGTCGCCTTCGAACAAAGCATTGTATATCACATTCGTTGGTTGGGTTTAGGAGCTGTACTCATTTCTCTGAGTTTATCTCCACCGACTAGTTAAGCTTCCAGTCCCTATGGAGCCTCTGTCGATGCCTCCTATGTCATAGAGATGTCCCAGTTTGTATATCGAGTCTATGCTACCTACATTCAGTCACCATTCACCTTTATGCTCTTGTTCGAAGGAAGTTGAAACCTGAGTCGACCATTCCTCAGTTATCTTGACTTTGCATGTCGGTCATTCTTGGTACAGTTACTGGTTCATGCACCTTATGATCGATTTCTTCCATATTATACAACCATGCTAAGTACCTCGTGTTGGATGATGGGGGATGCCTTAATGCCCTCCTTCCAGTGGATTTCATCCCATTTACTTCAGATCATTTATTCTGGGATAGGAATCTAGAGTCATTTTTGAGTGCCTTGAGACTTGCAGTCATCAGTGGCAGGTTCTCTCGCCATCGACAGTTTTTGGGAATACATCAATGTTTCCTGATCGATGGATTCTCTCAAGTGTTCGACCTCAACACATTTATTCACACTTGTTAGTTTGCAATCTAGTACCTTGATTCCCATTTTCATTATCGGTGGGTGATCTCACGTCTGTTAACGGTATACATCAATGACTGGTAATCAGACGATGGACTACTATGTTTGGCCTAGACACCTCTATTCACATAGTAGGACATGTACTCGTAGCGGTTTGTGTAGAATACCTTCTAGATTGGTGGCATCTCTTATATGCTACCTCCTTGATCGTGCTAGTGTTCATGAGAGTTCAGCTCTCAAGACTTTATTCTAGTATATGTCAAACATTTCCAGCCGTTATGGAGATCTTGATCCATTGTATATCTTTAGTCTTCATGGAGATCATGATCATTTGTATATCTTCATCATGGAGATTCTGATCCATTTATATTGTACATGGTGATGACCATAAATGTCATATTTTGTATCATGCCTATTCATGGCCATTGTACTCTTATGTATCTGGGACTGCTACATTTAATTGCAGTTATATGCAGAGTTCTATTATTTTATTGTGCTGATTGGGTCGCTGGTTCTTCCACTGGGTTCTTCATCACTCCACTTCTGGGATGTACTTATAATGTATTTCGGCCATTGTATGACCCCTCTGACCTCACACGTTAGGGGGCATCTGTTACAGCTGATTTTACAACACATGGTGAATCACACTTTTATGGCCTTCCCTGTTCCTCCGCAGAATCTTTGAACCCCATGGACCATTTTTGTACCTTTTATGTTTCCAAGATCATCCCTAAAAACATGCAAAAATTGCCATACGTGACTTTTAATCCCTTTCTCATGTACATACGTGGATTTGACCCCTAAACCCGCGTTGATCGGGATGTGTGCAAATGGACAAATTCTTTTGGAGTTTTCCTTGATGTGGATCTGACTCACTTATCTCCTGGTCTTCCATATGCCTTGATATCGGTTGAATTCAACCTTTCAATAATCCATTGAAGAGCTATATATGGATTCCTTTGGATACATTGAAGAAGGAGGAATTATAGAGCAAGAAAACTATAGTCCATTGTTGACGGAGCTTATACTTGAGTCTGCATCCCTTTGTCCCTTGGAGCACTTTTGTGTTCATCCCAATCTTTCCTTTTGCTTGTGAGCTTGCTATTGAGAGATGGAGGATTGAAGTGGTGGAGGCCCAAGTGGGGGACTCAATTTCTCCGATTCGCAGACGTGCCGACAGAAGTTGTCACTCTTGTAATCTCTGTATTTATATTAATAGAAATATCTTTTCCTGTCCAATAATGTGTATTTAAATGAGTAATTGATCCATGAATGATTTTAAATGCTTATATGTTATTGATTGTATATGTTAGAGTAGGTCTAACACAATTATATATAGCATGCTTGTCATGTTTGCTGATTGTTGAGGAAGCAATTTATCAATACAAACTGGAGTTGGAAAGCTCAATGAGGATCTACATCAACCATCTAGAATAAGGTACGAATCAAGATCCTTTAGTGTTGGATATTTGGTTTCTCTTGCATATTGGAAAGGATTGATTTCTGGACTCAAGCTGTCTATTGTGGTACCCCAAGCCATAGGAATTTCTCTTCGTAATGGCTATATATAATTGTGGTAGACCTACTCCAGCATATAGAATCAATAACATATAAGCATTTAAAATCATCCATGGATCAAATACTCATTAAATACACATTATTTGAAAGGAAAAGATATTTCTATTGATATAAAACAAAGATTACAATAGTGACAATCTCTGTCAGCACGTCTGCGAATCGGAGAAAATGAGTCCCCCACTTGGGCCTCCACCACTTCAATCCTCCATCTCTCGATAGAAGCTCACAAGAAAAAG
>LPNX010215926.1:1645-19327 GCA_001517045.1 Pseudotsuga menziesii | reverse complement strand
CAAGGGACAAAGGGATGCAGACTCAAGTATAAGCTCCGGCAATAATGGACTATAGTTTTCTTGCTCTTCAATTCCTCTCCTTTCAATGTATCCAAAGGGTTCCTTATATATCTATTCAATGGGGTAATGGAAGGTTGAATCCGAGTGATCTCAAGGAATATGGAAGGCCAAGAGACAAGTGATTCGGATCCACATCAAGGAAAACTCCAAAATAATTTATCCTTTTGCACACATCCTGATGTACGCGGGTTTAAGGGTCAAATCCACGTATATACGCGAGAAAGGGATTAAAAGTCATGTATGGAAAATAATGCATGTATTTAGGGATTATCTTGGAAACATCAAAGTTACAAAAATGGTCCATGGGGTCTAAGGAGTCTGCAGAGGGAAAGGGAATGCCATAAAGGTGTGATCCACCATGTGTGGTAAAATCAGTTGTAACAGATGCCCCCTAATGTGTGAGGTCAGAGGGGTCATATGATGGTCGAAATACATTATAATTCCATCCTAGAAGTGGAGTGATGAAGATCCCACTGGAAGAACCAGCCATCCAATTAGTACAATACAATGATCAAACTCTGCACATAACTGCAAGTAGATATAGCAGTCCCGGATACATAACAGTACAATGGCCATGAATAGGCATGATACAAAATATGACATGTGTGGTCATCACCAAGTACAATATAGATAGATCAGAATCTCCATGATGAAGATATACAAAGGATCACGATCTCCATGAAATCTGAAGATATATAATGGATCAAGATCTCCATAATGGCTGGAAATATCTGACATATACTGGAATCAAGTCACGAGAGCTGAAATCTCATGAACACTGGCACGATCGAGGAGGTAGCATATATGGTATGCCACTAATATGGAAGGTCTTCTACACAAACCACTACTAGTACATGTCCTACTATGTGAATAGAGGTGTCGAGGTCGAACATAGTAGTCCATCATCTGACTATCGGTCATTAATGTATACCATTAACAGACACGAGATCACCCACCAATAATGAAAATGGGAATCAAGGTACTAGAGTGTAAACTGACAAGTGTGAATAAATGTGTTGAGGTCAAACACTTGAGAGAATACATCTATCAGGGGACATTTATGTATTCCCAAAAAATGTCGATAGCAAGAGAACCTGCCACTGATGACTGCAAGTCTCAAGGCACTCAAAAATGACTCTAGATTCCTATCCCAGAATAAATGATTTGAAGTCGACGGGATGAAATCCACTGCAAGGAGGGCATTAAGGCATCCTCCATCATCCAACACGAGGTACTCAGCAAATTTGTATAATGTGGAAGGACTCGATCATAAGGTGCACGAACTAGTAATTGTACCGGGAATGGCTGACATGCAAAGTTAAGATAACTGAGGAATGGCTGACTCAGGTTTCAACTTCCTTCGAATAAGAGCTTAAAGGCAAATGGTGACTAAATGTCGGCAGCATAGACTTGATATATAAAACTGGGACATCTCTGCGACACGGGAGGCATCAACAGAGGCTCCATAGGGACTGGAACCTTAACCAATTGGTTGAGATAAACTCAGATAAACGAGTATAGCTCCTAAAGTCAAACTACTAATCCAAACAATAGATGTGATATACAGTGCTCTGTTCGAAGGCGACATGACTCAACTACTACCAAAGATAACATCTTTTCTTGTCCATATTTTTAATTTTTTAATTTTTTTGGACATTTTCAAATATTTGAAAAGCTTGAAAAAGAATAAAATCGCTTTAATGTTAGAGAATAGGAGGAGATGAATGTCAAATGGGAAAACAAACTAGTTCCAAGAAGTGAAACATACCTAGGCTCAATGCAAGGACATATGTGTAGGATAGCGACACTCGGGGGAAAGTCCCCTCCCGGTAAAAAATAGGGAATCAAGCTGCAAAGGATATATAAAATGTCTCTACGTGGCTAGACATGAGACAAGCTCGGGATATATGGATGATACTCAAAGTCAGAGAAGCTGACATAAGGCTCAATGAGGCAGGAAAAGCTCATGAAAATGTAATTACAACTTGACTTAAGGGAGTCTTGGGGAAACAGGACAGCAAAAAGATCAAGAGGAGTATGAGGCTCTTACGAAATGACATGGCGATACTATACAATAGACTCCCACACCCTAAAGGACAAACTATTGGCATGGGCACCAAATGCAAACAAGGAGCTAAATAGGGTACCCATGTAAGGTCAAGCTCTACCATTCACATCATGTCACTTCTAAACAATAAGAAGGTTTCGGAACAGGATAGAATGGGTTCGTACCTAAGGTTATAAAAATGGTCATAAGGTGATGCAAAATGCAAACGAATGTGAAATCTAACCTATATGCCAGTTTAAACATCATACCTGAAATCGACACGAATGGGTCAAAACAACGGTCAAAACGACGCCCAAAATGGTATCCTACATCATCATATTAGTAAAAAATGGTCGAAAAGGGTCAGAAACAGCCCAAAACTATAGAAAGGGGGTAAAAAATTTTAAAAATTTGAAATTTTTTCTATAAATAGCAAAAAATTCAAAAATAATATATCATTTGAAATTTTTACCCAATTGAGCTCAGAACTTCAAACGCTAATTCCTGGAGTTTCGTCCGGAGAAATCCGACACTGTTTTTTCTAGGTAACTTCCCATGCCCTGCTCTTTCATTTGCATGTAAAATTTTCTGATTTCCATCATCAAAATCAGTTTTTAGGACAATCTAAGATAGTCGCTTCGGCCCATGCGGAAATCGGGGCTTTTTCCGGAAAAACCGCCCGAACTCGTGTACATACGCGGCTATTTTGCAAATAGTCGCATATGCAGTCACGTTTAAGGTTTTTTTAAGACATGTAATGACCAAAACTTAATTTAAATGTGCAATATGGTTCTAGAATGGATTCAAAGAGAGCACAGGGATGTAGAAGAAGCAGTTCAGGGTGATCTAATGGCTCAACAAGCTCTATGTGCATGTGGGCTATACAAGTTTTGGTGTCTTGGCAGCTTGAGGGCCAAACCAAGACTGTTGTAGATGCTAGTAGACTACTGGGATCCTAACTCAAAGTCTTTTCAGATCAATAGGATGTCCCTCACTATAGAGGTGGAGGACATATATTTCATTACAAGATTGTCCCGACGGGGAGAGGTGGTGAACCTACGCTCTCACGGGCCTAGAGGTGGCCTCACTATAGATGAGTACATAGAAGTATACTCTTTTCTAGACACGAAAAAGGTTGGAAGTAAAATCCTGATAAACTCCATACAAGTACTTGGGCTGAAATCCATACTACTGGCACTCAGCAGGATAGCCGGTCTAGCATCACTCCACCAGGCCTCGCGACCATTGATGTTCTATGCAGTGGAGTGCATGAGACCTACAATTTATGACTGGAGCACTGCGCTATTGAGTAACATGAAGCAACAGCTCAGTGACTGCAAGATGGGTAAGGTACAAAACTTTAGTTTCGGCAGTATACTGAGCACGTTCTTCTTTGCACGTGTTCTAGGGCTAAGCCCTAGAGTTGACGTTCCTCCTCATGGGGTTTGAGATCTATCCCAATGACGTTGGGAAAATGTGATGCGTAGACTGGGCAGAGGTAGGGTGTCTAACCCCTACCCAGCTGATTTCTTTCCATGGTGGTGGTGGCAGATAGTTGCCATCGATGATTATCCCTATGCGGTGATAGATTTCTGGGGAGATCCTGACATGCCTCTACCACCAGAAGCATCATATGGTGACATTGGTAATGAATCCCAACCCTCTTTTTAATGTTTTTTGAGTTATAATTTTTTTTTGTTTTTTTTATATATGGAACCAAAAGACATGTTTTTGTGTGATGACACATAGTGACAATCTATTGTATGTATGCAGATGTAGGACCATGGTGGCCTGATGGTTTCCCTTGTCATAGACGAAGGGGAAGAGGGGATGATATCATGGGTGTAAATGTAGAGCAGACGCTCCAAAGCATCCACACAAAATTTGTGCAGCTGACACATAGAGTACCCATGGCACAAGTCAAGGACTTGCCTTAGGCCATGCAGCGTCAGGTGGTGGATGTACCATGAGCATGGGTACGATTGTTTCGACGACTAGCTAGATCCGTGGTGATCTTCCACGATCAAAACCCCCCTACTCCTCCACAGGCTTAGATACCTAGGAGTGATTCATTTTTGTACTACCGTGTATTATATTTTGGTGGCTCAGAAGCCCCATTTTTGTATTATGACATCGCTTTTTGGATGTTTAATGAAAAACTTTTATGATGATCGATTTATTTATTTACATGTGTAAAAATGTATGTTTGTGATGTGCTTATGGTCTATGAAACAAATGCCAATCTAACACATAGTTAGCATATGAGTCAGCAACTTGATTATAAATTCTTGGAACATGTATATATGTTATTTTGTCAAATTGTCGTTCTAACAATCTCACACGTAAGAATCTTTGTAATAATGTTGGATCCCTAACATGATACAAGCCATTAAGCTATGACACTACTAACTACGAATCAAGACGTACCTCAAGAGAGAGAACGCCATGTGAAATGGAATCCCGTAAAAGTTCGATAACAGCACTATACTCAGCAACATTGTTTGAAGAGGGCTGTAAACATATGCTTCCTGAAGACAATACCTGAGCCATAGGAGTATAAATCACCCAAGCAGCAGAGGCTGAGTGTTGAGTGTGATGACTAGCACCATTAGAAAATCCTATGTAGGTGGAAGACTCCATTGACATCTGCCATAAGAAACAAAAGCTAATCATAAACCTGATCACCATAAGAAAAAACCTAACTATGCAAAAAAAAACTGTCAAATAATATACAATAATCAGCCCTGGCTAAGGATCATGCATAGTACTTTTTAAGATAGAGCCCATTTCTAGGCTCTTCCAAGGATGTCCCCTCATAATATACTAGCTCATAGGCACCCTTCTCTAACACTCATTTAACAATGTAAGGCCAATGCCACATGGGATTAAAATTTTCTATCCCCAAGGGTTCTTAAGCTTGATCCCATAAAAGGACCAAATCTCCTTCACTAAACTTCCTCGGATAGATAGATTTATCATACTAGACCTTAACACGATGCTTATTTACCTCAAAAGCCACTAAGGCATCTCATTGCTGCTCATCAAGCTACTCTAAGTGGACCACACGCTCCTCTAATGCGGAAGTGTCTGGTAAGAGCTCTACAGCTAGCTTCAAAGAAGGGATTTCGCATTCAACCGGCATTACAGACTCCACTCCATGTATAAGTTGATATGGAGAAAAACTAATGGCAGTGTTAACTGTGGTCTTATAAGCCCACAAAGCAGGATATAACATGATATGCCAATTGGTCTTGCTTTGTGCGATGGTTCATCGGAGAATGGATTTGTGTGATTTGTTCACTGCTTCAACCTGAGAACTCGCTTGAGGGTAATAAGAAGAGGAATACTCCTGTTACAGCTGATTTTACCACACATGGTGAATCACACTTTTATGGCCTTCCCTGTCCCTCTGTAGATTCTTTAGACCCCATGGACCATTTTTGTACCTTTGATGTTTCCAATATCATCCCTAAAAACATGCAATAATTGCCATACGCGACTTTTAATCCCTTTCTCATGTATATACATGGATTTGACCCTTAAACCCGCGTACATCGGGATGTGTGCAAAAGGCCAAATTATTTTGGAGTTTTCCTTGATGTGGATTTGACTCACTTGTCTCTTGGCCTTCCATATGCCTTGAGATAGCTCGGATTCAACCTTTCATTACCTCATTGAAGAGCTATATAAGGAACCCTTTGGATACATTGAAGGAGGAGGAATTATAGAGAAAGAAAACTATAGTCCATTGTTGCCAGAGCTTATACTTGAGTCTGCATCCCTTTGTCCCTTGGAGCAATTTTGTCTTCTTCCCAAGCTTTCCTTTCTCTTGTGATCTTGCTATTGAGAGATGGAGGATTGAAGTGGTGGAGGCCCAAGTGGGGGACTCAATTTCTCCGAATCGCAAACGTGCCGACAAAGGTTGTCATTCTTGTAATCTCTATTTTATATTAATAGAAATATCTTTTCCTGTCCAATAATGTGTATTTAAATGAGTATTTGATCCATGGATGCTTTTAAATGCTTATATGTTATTGATTATATATTATAGAGTAGGTCTAACACAATTATATATAGCATGCTTGTCTTGTTTGCTGAATGTTGAGGAAGCAATTTGTCAATACAAGCTAGAGTTGGAAAGCTCAACGGGGATCTACATCAACCAACCAGAATAAGGTACGAATCAAGATCCTTTAGTGTTAGATATTTGGTTTCTCTTACATATAGGAAAGGATTGATTTTTGGAGTCAAGCTATCTATTTTGGTACCCCAAGCCATAGGAATTTCTCTCCATAACAGAATTAGCAACTCCGTTGGGGAGTTCCTAGTAGTTGTGCTTTGGGGGTTTTATCGACATTCAATGTTCTTGAATTGCTCTGATTTCTCTGTTTCTGAGTCAGGTCTGGGGGCATGTTTGCCTGGTAGTGTCTGATAGGTGTGAATTTTGTCTCAACTTATCTGGTTGCCTTCATTTTAATCCATTTTTCTTCATGTACGTGAGTTTTTACCTCACAGTTGTGTGTACACACGGTTTTGACTGCTATAGCCACGTATATGCACGGGTTTTCTGCAAACAGTCACATATGCCCTGAGTTTTTCCCTTTAGAGGAAGATTGATTATTGCTGGGTGAATTTTGATGATTGATGAGTCTCCTTTGATGCTTCTAGAGTTTTTATACACCTCGGTTTCTAACCAAAGACGCTTTTTAGGGTAAATTTTTTTTTTTAAGAATGTTCTTGTCATTGCATTTTTGATTTTTTGTTTTGGGATTAGTGCATTAGGTCTCTTTTACCTTAGTACTTTGCATGAGTGTTGTTTGATTGTGCTTGCAGAGTCTGGGGGTGGTAGAGTCATTATTTTTCTTTATTATCTCATTTTTATTCAAAAAATCCAAAAATATTTACTTCTTTGCATCATTATGCATCATTGCACTTTGCATTTTGCATGGTACTTGCACTAGGTTTGCTTAGAGAAGTATTAGTCAGGATTTCATATAGGAATGATTGCATTTGTCATTTGAATAAAATTTTGCATTTCACGTAGTAGCATGCCCTGTTTTTCATTCAACACAATGCATTTGCATTGATTGTTAGGTGTGAATTTTACTTCATGTTGCATCATAACACCATCAGTTGCACGATCATCTACCTTTTTTGAGTAATAAAGCCAAATAAAATCAACGCTTAATTAAAATGGATTACACTATTTTATTTTATAGGGTACACAAACAAGATTAGGTTTTAGGGTCTTGGAATAGTTCATTGTGAGTAAATTCTCCAAGACCACTAAACAACAACATGTATGTGTCTGTCTAGGTGAGAGTGTGAAATTCCTTGGTATAATTAGTTTTTCTCAGGATCCTCCTCTTAGTTAAGCACAAGGCAGTGTGAGTGGTTAATGATTAGGATGACCCCTGGTCATAACTGAGTAGCATCAGAGATATTTCCAGGATTGTATTCATATCTGGGGGCTCTTTCAAGAGTTTTGGGCTTTTCTACCCTACCCATACAGTCAATCCCACCTGCGACTATCCGCCTGAGCATTGATTATATTGAGGTGACCTTAGTTGCCTTACCTAGGTTATCGAGGGGGTACTTTGCAGGGGTTATTCTGCAGGTGTCCCGGCTAGGTTGGGGTCAGACAGCATAGTCGCTATACGCATTGAAGCTGAGGGACACAATAATTGGTTACGAACCTTTGCTTCTTGTGGATGGGAGTCTCAAGCCTCTCCTAGGTGAGACATACCTACTTCATTCAGAAGCTAACATATCCTACCCATGTTTGCTTGTGATTAGATTTAGATTATATACGTGTATTCTCTGTGCATGCTAGCTTGCTTAGGGTTTGCATAATTAGAAGAGTCTTTTTCATTTTTTGAGTCATTGTGGATTTGGGTGCGGCACCTCACCATTCTCTTTGTTTAGCAGGACTTCTGCCTTCTACATCTCTTCTTCCTTTGGGAGAGAGAAATAGACACTCCAGGAAGACTACTTCTCACATTGATTCACACACAATGGGAGATCATGAAAATTAAATTCCTGAGTTTCCTTCTCCACTTCACAAGGTTGGGAAAGAAGATCTTACTCCTACATATGATCCTTCACCTGATATACCTACACACTCTGGGTATGATCCCTCATTCACAGGTCGTTGGTATTGGTTTCTGGGCGATGACACTCATCATGAACCTGCGAGCACTAGTTATGACATGTCTGGTATTCCTGCACATGATTCAGCTCAGCATGCCAAATTGGAATTTGAACCTAACACTACACCTGGGGGCATTCCTAGTCATTTCCATGTGGAAATGTTTGGGAACATGAGTCACATTGCACCCTCCATCCCGGTGGTGGAGGTTACATCATATGTTCACCCTAGACCTAGTGCTAGTAGTCTTATTCGGATACCAGAACCAAGACGAGTGACTGTAGGCAATACCACTTACATAGTTTCACATGTCCCTTTGTCCTCTATTCCTAGTTCTTCGAATGCTATTCCTCCCCCTCATTCATGTGGTCCTTTAGGACAGAATGTTGCTATGAGTCATGTTCATACTACTGCTACTCATGTAGTTGTGTCTCAGAGTCAAGTACCTCCTGTTTTTTTGGGAGGTCGTATTCCTACTTCTGGAGATCATGTTACTACTTCTGGAGGTCATGTTACTACTTCTGGAGGTCATATTCCTTATGGAGTTTCTCATGGGACATCTCATGGGATTTATTATGGACCATATTATGGATCGCAGTATGGACAGAGTTATTCACCTTATGGGTACGGGTATCAACAACCCGGTTACTCTCCGAATTATGGCTTTGTAGCCCCACATAGTCAAGGTACACCACATTATGGTGCTTCCATGCCACCCTACATGGGTCAAACGCGATGAGCGTATCATGGCCAAGGCGATGGTGGTTATGATAATCAGTCTTATGTGAACCAAACTTATCAGGGAGCATGGCATCGACATGCTCAACCTAGGCTCCCTTTCCTCACAACGTTAAATCTACCTAATTTTTTGAGACTAACAAATGATCCCGTATCTCATGACTCGGCTTAGCTGGTTGTCCCTAATAAGCTTCCCTCAAACATTCCCAAATTTGATGGAAAACCAGGAGAATATCCTAGTGAACATGTTACTACATTTCACCTTTGGTGCTCTTCTAATTCCTTACACAAAGATTTGATCTGTTTAAGGTTGTTTCAACGCACCCTCATCGGGCCTGCCACGAAATGGTACATAGAGTTACTTAGAGGGGAATTCAGTTTGTTCGATGACCTAGCTATGACTTTTATCAACCAATTCCAGCTACCAGTGCGTTACGACGTTGGTACGGAACTCTTATCAACATTCCAGCAAGACAAAGCCACACATATCTCAGACCATATCCAAGAGTGGTGTAGACAGAAGAGATTCATTAAAGCCTTCATACCTCTAGATTTTCTCCTTGAGTGGTTCCTTAAAGCATTCCTACCTTATATAGCGAAGGATGTTTCTACATCCAGAGTTCAGAATGAGGAACAAGCCATCTTTAGGGCACACGAATTGGATTTGATTTATGATCAATCCGATTTGTTATATGAGATCATTCCTAATGCTCCGCGTTCTAGTTTCGACCCTAAGGTCAAACTTGGACCACATGCTGATGGAATTATTTGTTGTATGAGTACCAAACCTATGGATTCGGTTGTGCAATAGGTCAATCAATTGTCTATCAACCAATTTGCCATGGGACAAGCCACGACTTCAACTCAACCCACCCAAATGGTGAGTGTGCTTTCGATGCAATCATTGGACCAGAAGGGTGACCAGCAACCCGACAGGAATAAGAAGAAGGGTAAAAACAATCGTAAGGGTGGGAATAGGAATGAAAATGCCAATCCTCATGAAAAGAACACCCAAAATGCTGGGGGGGACAGACAGTCTAAATGTAAGGTTAAGTTTCCTTACAAATTGTGTAAGGATGACCGCCTCACTCACTTGTGCCCTTGTATTGAAGAAGCCTTGAGGTTCATAGCACGGGGCCCATCTGTGTTGACTAACCCTTTACCCCATAATCAAAGCATGAACTCAAGGACCCATGATCAGTCTGGTGGAGATCAAGATCCACCGGAAGCTAGTGGTCATGGTTGCATCAATATGGTGCGTGCTACTAAGGTTGTGACTCATGCGAAGGACTATGGTTAGTCACAACCAGACCTTTCAAAGGAACCTAGTCCACTCGAGAGACCTTTTCATATTGAAAACCCTATGGACAAACCTGAAGTTGCACCTTGCATTCCTAAGGGATTCCTTAAGAATTCGGGGCACAATCCTAATGCCCGAGCCACCCAGAACTATTCTATTATCGAGGATTTGGGCCACACTCCTTGTGCGATGTCTGCACTCGAAGTAATTCAAAGTTGTCCTTCGCAAAGGAAGGCTTTGCTTTCTGCTCTTGGTGTTAACAATGATAATTCTTCCTCTGTCATCAAATTTGAAACCGTGGGACTACAGCCTCGCTTTCCTTACTATGTGTCTCTCTTAATTCATGTAGAATGTCTTAACATGACCGTCAAGTGAACTATGATTAATGAAGGCGCTGCTGCTTCTGTGATGTCTTTAGCATGTTGGAAGGGTTTAGGTTCCCCTGAGTTGTCTAAATCTAGTACCATGTTGACTGCTTTTGATGGTAGATCATTTCAGCCGCATGAGATTCTTCCTTCTCTTAAGGTCTGTCTGGGAGAGAATACCATCACGATCGAGATTGAGGTGGTTGATGTGCCCCTTGATTACAATCTGTTACTGGGTAGAATTGGATGTATAGTATGCAAGATGTAGCTTCTTCTCTATTTTGAGTTGTATGCTTTCCATTTAATGGGAAGATAGTTACAATTGATCAGATGTCATTCAAGAATCCGTGTGTTACCGCATCTTCGGGAGATTCTATCATGATTGTCAAGCATTCTCAGCCGGTAACTAGGAGTGTGGGTGTTGGCATGTATCCATCCCTTATGGGAAGCTTTAGTTGTCCTGCACCTATTCTTATGATCGGTTCTAGTTCCGGTGAGGCTTCATTGTCATTGAGATCGATGTCTTTTTGCACTACCCATATGGAAGATCCTTGGATTCTTCCTACACCGAGTCCTTCGAGTGAGCCTACCGAAACGGACGTGCCATTTCCTGCAACAACGATAGTGTATCAAGATAATATTGAATGTGTTGTAGAGCCTATTCCTTCCTCTTCATGGATGGAGGAGGAGGACCCATATGTGCTTCCTGTATGGGCAGTTGAGTCTTCTCATGCACATGACTACCTTGATAGTGTTTTTCCATCAGATGAAGCTATTATTGAGGCCATGTCTGGACTTGATCCACCTTAGGAAGAGTTACATCATATATATTATTTTCTTCCCGAGCTTGATGATTTGGAGCGTGAGGAATTTAGGGAGATTCTTAGTGAGAGAATTGGTAGTCCCATGGTTCCATTGAGCTATCCTGGTTCGATGGCTGATGGAAACATGGCGAAGATATCTCCTACCATTCCTATCAATATCTCTCACGATCTTGGCAAGATTAAGAATGTCTATATTGGGGCAGAATGTTTTGTTCAAAGAGTTTCATGATGTATTTGCTTGTTCATACGAGGATATGCCAGGTATCGACCCTCGCATTGTTGAACATGGAATTAAAACTTATCCCAATGCTAAGCCTATTAAACAACGCTTGCGTGCGGTGAATCCTAGAAAAGCACCCACGATTAAGGCTAAGATAGAAAAGCTGTTGAATGTCGGTTTTATCTATCATGTTTCCTTGACAGAGTGGGATTCAAATCCTATTCTGGTTGATAAGAAATAGGGAACGATCCATATATGCACTGATTTACATGACTTGAATCGCGCCTGTCCTAAGGATCATTTTCCCACACCATTTATTGATCAAATTTTGGATGAGTGTGCGGGAAGTGATGTATTTTCCTTTATGGACGGCTTTTTTGGATACAATTAGATCCAAATTAAACCCGAAGACCAACATAAAACTGCATTTATTTGTTCTTGGGGTGCCTTTGCATATCGGAGGATGCCTTTCGGCCTTAAAAATGCCGAAGACACATTCAGCGGGCTATGACCTTGATCTTCCATGATTTCAAATTGATTATTGAAGTATTTTTGGATGACCTTGCTACTCATTCTCATCAGAGGATGCATCATTCCTACCATTTGAGATTAGTGTTTGAAAGGTGCCACCATTACCTGGTCAGGTTAAATCCTCATAAGTACATCTTTTGCGTGAATTCTGGTCGCTTATTAGGGTTCATTCTCTCCAAGGAGGGTATAAGAGTCGACCTTTTGAAGGTTGAGGAAATACTTCAATTGTCTCCCCCGAGAAACATTAGACATCTTCAATGTTTGCAAGGCATGGCAAATTTCTTGGGGAGATTCGTTGTTAACTTTTCCAATTTGACTAGAGGCTTTATGCGTCTTTTGAAGAAGGACACTACCTTTTGCTGGGATGAGTGAGCCCAGGAGTCCTTTGATGCACTTAAGTGAGCCCTAACATCGGCCCCGGTGATTAGTCCACCCGACTATAGCCGTGACTTTTTACTTTATGTGGCCGCATCCATGGAGACGATTGGTATGGTTTTGGTTCAGGAGGATGAGGAGCTCTAACAGCATGTCATATGTTATTTGAACCGAAACCTTATAGATGCAGAGATCCGCTATTCCCATGTGGAGAAACTTGCCTTAGCTACCATTCATGCGGTTCAAAGATTGAGACACTATATTCTCCTCCAACAAAACTTGGTGGTATCCCATGTCAATCCATTTCAGTTCATCCTCACTGGAAGGATGATCTGGGGAAAGTAGAATAAGTGGATTGTCATGTTGCAATAATTTGATCTCGAGTTTGTTTCGGCAAAATTGAAAAAATTGTTGATTTTTGTAGAGCTTATATCTGATTTCCCAAGCGAGGAGGAGGAGGAAGTTTGTGAAGATACATTTGTCGATGAGCACATTTTCTTGATCTTAACTTTGGATCCATGGTATGGGTATATTATCATATATTTACAAACATTGAAGGTCCCTACTCACCTCTCACGGAATGAATGACGATGGTTACGTCACGTATCCAAGAATTACCTCATTAGTGGTTAACACATTGTACCACCATGTGGTAGATTCTATTTTACGTTGTTGTTTAACTCATGAGGAGGTTGAGCTTATGCTGAATGATTGCCATGGAGGGGCATGTGGTGGTCATTTATCTAGGCTTTCTACAGCCCAAAAAATCTTGAGAGCAGGTTATTTCTGGCCTTTGATCTTTAAAGATTGTGTCAATGCGGTCAAGAAGTGCCACCCTTGTCAGGTGTTTGCATGTAATATGTGCTCACGTCCTTCCCCATTACATCCAATTATCACCACCGGTCCCTTCACTAAGTGGGGGCTTGATTTCATGGATTGCAACCCAGATTCATCTAGGGGGCATCATCATATTATAGCGGTTGTTGACTGTTTCATGAAATGGGCTAAGACTATGCCCACGCTTAAATCCAATGATGAGACAGGCACACATATCGTATTCAACCACATCATTACTCGGTTCGGTATTCTGAAGGAGCTTGTCACTAACCATGGTAGGCACTTTCAGAATTGTATGATGGAAGAGTTGGCCTTGAAGTTAGGGTATAAGTAGGAGCATTCCTCTTCTTATTACCCTCAAGTGAATGGATAAGTTGAAGCAATGAACAAATCACTTAATTCCATTCTCCAACGAACACTCGCACAAAGCAAGACCAATTGGCATATCATGTTATGTCCTGCTTTGTGGGCTTATAGGACCGCGATTAAGACTGCCACCGATTTTTCTCCATATTAGCTTGTACATGGAGTGGAGTCTGTATTGTCGATTGAGTGCGAAATCCCTTCTTTAAAGCTAGCCATAGAGCTCTTACCAGACACTTCCCCATTGGAGGAGCATTTGTTCCACTTAGAGCAGCTTTATGAGCAGTGCTGAGATGTCTTGGTGGCTCTAGAAGTGAATAATCATTGCGTTAAGGTCCAGTATGATAAATCTGTCCGTCCAAGGAAGTTTAATGAAGGAGATTTGGTCCTTTTGTGGGATCAAGCTAAAGAACCCTTGGGGGCATGAAATTTTAACCCCATGTGGGATGGTCCTTACGTTGTTAAATGTGTGTTAGAGAAGGCACTACAACAAAAACTGGATTTAGCGTTGAATTTAGTGGCGGATTTTAGTGTAATTTTTTCTCAATTTTGGTGAACAATCTGGCGCTAAACCTGGCGCTATTGTACAATTTTGTAAAACGCCATCTATTGCATCATTTTTTCCGTCCTTTTTAACATCCAATTTTGCGTCCATTTTTGCACCCAATTTTTTGTATCTTTTGTTATGCCCTTATTTTTGTCCAATTTTGCATCTTGTATTGCATCTTTTTTCGTGTCATTTGTTACATCCTTGTTTGCACCCAGTTTGACGCTCAGTTTTGCATCCAATGTTGCATCTTATTTTTCTCATTTTGTTTCATCGAGTCTTGCACCCAATTTTGCACCATGTTTTGCATCAAATTATGTGTCCAATTTTGCATCTAGCGTTGCATCTAGATTTGCATCCAAATTTGGGCCCAATATTGCATCTAGTTTTGCATCCAATTTTACTTATAATGTTGCATCCATTTTTTCATCTAATTTTGCATCTTGTTTTATGTCTTTTTTTGTATCGATGTCTATGCCTAATGTTTCATCTTGTTTTATGTCATATTTTGCATCTAGGTTTGTACCTACTGTTGCATCTTGGTTGATGTCTTTTTTGCATCTATGTTTGAGCCCAATGTTGCACCCAGTGTTGCGCCTAGTGTTGTTCCTAGTTTTGTGCCCATGTTTGTATCTAATATTGCATCTAGTTTTGTGTACAATGTTGCATCCCATATTGCATTAAATATTACATCTAGTTTTACATCCAATGTTTCATACCATCTTGCATCCAATATTGTGTCTCATTTTAAGTTTTTGTTTGCATCAAGTGTTGCTTCCATTTTTGCACCTGGTGTTACACCTATTTTTATGTCCATCGATACACCATATTTTGTGCTCAATTTAATGTCCAATTTTACGTCTAGTTAGGAATCCACTTTTGCATCTATTATTGCATATAGTTTTGGGCCTACTATTGGATCTAGTTTTGAGTCATTAATTGTGTCTAGTGTTGAGTCTCCTTTTGCATCCAATTTTGCTTTCACTGTGACATCCATTTTTGTGTCCACATTTATGTCTGACATAACGTCCACTTTTGCATCCACTTGTGTGTTTGGTGTGACGTCCACTTTTACATCTTGTTTTGCATTTAGTGTTGCATCTAATATTGCATCCATCTTGCACTACTACATTTCTTACCTTTATAAATACATTGCAATATCATTAGGGCATGGAGGAATCGAACCACCAACCTCCTGCTTGTAAGGCAGGAGCTCTTCCATTGAGCTAGAACCCTTTAAGAATCGAGAAGAGAAGCAATATTAACACAGATTTCATCATTTGAATTATAATAAAAAACAATAAGATCCAAAGACAGTCATGCTTAAAATCCAATTTATTTTTCGAAACACATTAATAAGCACAAAAATCTACCATGATCAAGAAACAAAATATCCTAAACAATTACACAGTCTGTTAAAATGGTTCGTAAAAGGTTCTTAGAGAACAAGATAATGTACTGATGCATACCTAATAACCTAAACTTGAGAAGGACAAAGAATAAGGATGTGTTTAAGAAATAGTTGTAGAATCCAATTGAGGAGTGTGTGTTTCTACATAAATGTTTCTATTCTTTGATTATGTGATTTTGTTCAGCAATGGGATGGTAAGAGAAGCACTCATGAATGGTTATTAAAAGAAGAGGCCTACCTCAAGATTCTTTAAGCCTCACCTGAAGTCTAGTTGTTGTTTCAATTTTCATCATGCTAGGAATAGGCTGTCCAGTTTTGGTGAGACCTATGGATTTACATGGACAACAGTAAAACCCTGATTGTGATGAAGGAAATAATTTCATCTGCACAAGTGAACTTTTGATTATATTAAAAACAAATCTTGGTGAATGAAATAAATTGAACACAGCTTGAAAATGATAGTGTCATCATGTTAGTGCACTTGATTAAGCATCTTATTTTGACAGCCTCTTGAAGACTTTATTCAAAAGTTCAAATACTCTCTTTGACAACTAAATACATACACTACTACATTTTGACCAAAAATCCGACGGCCGTATTGTCAGATTTTCGACACTTCCCTGTTGCATGTACGACACTATGATTTTTTTTAAGCATCGGTGGATTTTCATCGATTATCCGACATATTTCTAATCCATCAGTTAAGCGACAGCTCAGTTTACTGTCGGTTAAATGTAAATCATCGGTTAAGGTGGAGAATTTTTTTTATTTTAAAACTACACTTACAGGCCGTCGCTTCTACAGCATGGTCGTCACTTCTACAGCATGGCCGTCAGTTTACCAAAGAAAACCGTCGCTTAACCGACGCTTAACCAAAGAAAACCATCGCTTAACCAAATAAAACCGTCGCTTAACCGTCGGGTAAGCGACGGTATTGAATTTTATTTTTTTTAAATCACCTACAAGCCGTCACTTAACCGATGGCTATAAGTGTTTTTTTTTTAAAATCACCTACAGGTCATCGCTTAACCGACGGCTATAAGTGTTTTTTTTTAAAAATCACCTACAGGCTGTTGCTTAATTAGTCCTACGGCCTAATTAATATCATCTCTCTGAAGAAACCATCTCATCATCTCTCGAGTCCCTCAATTAGATCATCTCTCTCGAGAAACCAGGGCATCGATAAGATTAAGCCACAAGTTTGTATGATTGTTCATCCAAGTTACAACCTCCACTACCAGCTTTGGTCATGAGATATATTTTATTGGACTATTGTCACAACCATTTCCCGAAGAAACCAACTATTAGAGAGGAATAGCTTTCATTGTTCAAGTGGTAGGTTCCCAGCAAATACTTAGGGACTTAAGCTTGCTACAATGCATTTTCCTGGCTGTATCGGGAGTTGTGAATACTATGAAGCAGAAACAAGAATTTCAAGGATCCCATTCATATTTGTCTTTGCAGTGGAGGATGATCTGAAGATATCAGTGGTGGTATAGCCGATATAATAATAAGATTATATTATGTCATCTCCTATGTCCACACACTTTCTTGATTCCAAATCAGTCAATGTTCACTCCACAATCTTGGAAAGGTGATCTCATAAATGTTTATGACCTATGTCTTGAAAATGATAACAATTTAGATCCTGACAATTTCACCAACCACAATAGTAAACACATGCCTACTTCCAATCCCTAATACAGGAACTTCAAACAGAGAATGCTACATTCTCTGCTGTAGTAACAATCAAATGCTTGCTTTAAGTTTTGGACCTTTATTTTTCCCCTGACACCTTTGAAAACCTTGAGGCTTGTAGTAAGTAACCATGGATAACAAATTTCACAATTGTCATCACAAGAGCATAGCAATTCACTATTTCTTAGATGACAGAATAACACTTTTGAGGAAACAAT
>LPNX010215922.1:0-43202 GCA_001517045.1 Pseudotsuga menziesii | reverse complement strand
TAAACCAAGAGATCACACCTGATCCCATACTGAAGCAACACCCTGAAGTGCTCTTCCTATCGATGGCACTTCCTTCCCAATCTGAATCAACATAACCCTCTAGGATAATCTTCTAATTCACCTCATACTTGAGCCCATAGTCAACTATACCCTTTAGGTACCTTAGAATATGCTTTGTAGCAATCAAGTGAACATGTCTCAGATCTTTCAGGAACTGGCTCAAGGTGTTCACAGCAAAGAAAGTATCCGGTCTCATGTTCGTCAGGTACATCAAGGATGCAATCATCTGACGATACATTGTAGCATCAGTTGCTTTTGATGAAGCGTCACTCAATAGCTTTAGGTTCGATGCCATAGGTGTGGTCATGCAGTCCATCATCCTGGACCTCTTCAAGATCTCTATTGCATACTTCCCTTGTCCACACCTCCATGCCTAGAACGCAGTGCATCATCCCCAAGTCCTTCATCTCAAACTTGACAGCAATTCTCCTTCTTGCAACTTTAATGAGTTCCTCTTTTCTATCAGGAACAATTCATCAACATATAACAGGATCATCACTGGTCTTCCGCCTTCAACCTCGAAGCAAAGGTTGGAACCTGCTTTACTCTCAGTAAAGCCTAGAGTCATCATTAATCTATCCATCCTGTCGTACCATGTCGAACCTCAGGATCTTCTACAGTCACTCCCACTGAAGCGAAGCATCATTCTCCCTCTGCATTTCGTACTCTATGCTCTGAAACATTCTGTACCAGAGTGACAAGTAGCTTCTTTTGCTACTAATATTCTATGTATCCATCTAGGATCACTGGATACCAAGATCCTCTATATTGAACCTTTTTAAAATTTCTTGTTGCACCCATCTATGAGCTTGTCATCCTCTATAGACTTTCATCTTCAACCTTGTAGCAAAGGTTCAGATCTTCATCAAGCTCCTCATGTATGTGTTATCCCATGGGTGTCTTCTGAGCTCATACAAGGCCTTCTTTCATTTCCACACATGATTCTTCTTGTCACGTGTCTTAACTTCTAGTGGCTGCAAATGTCTCTTCATAGTCTATGCCTTCTTTTCATGAGAATCCTCGTGATACGAATCTTGCCTTGTATCACACGATGTTTCCATCTACTACATGATGGAACTACGAACTTCCCTTCATGTATCGATACTGCATCCTAGACATCATTCTCCCTGAAGTGGTCTTCCCTTTCTTCTTGGTTACTTCTTCATGGCTAGAAGGTTCTGCATCAATGATGTCATTGCATTTGTCATATTATTCTTCATCTTGAACTGTCGTCACTTGTTCTTTGGAACAAGTCTCGTCCTTCTTTGCTTGTAGGTGATTTTACATGATCTTTCCTACAATTCAAATGAATTAGTTGTATGGTTAGAAACATTTCAAAAGGTATATTCATAATGAAAAATTCTTTTGCATCAAGATATATGATTATGCAACTATTTTAGTCAATACAACATTCATCCATATCTCACAGAAACTTTCTAGATTCCTTCCATCTCTACCAGGACAACATTGAGATTGTGCACTAATCCAATATGTCAGTAAAAGAGGTTTCATTCTAGATAAGTAGCAATGGAGAGTTGTATAGCACCATGAGCTACTTACCTATCACATGCATATTATTAGTATACTATCATTAATGCAAACATTCTGTCATGCATAATACATCAACTGAATATAAACAAATGCATAACAAAAACAATATCATGAAATGAAAATTGAATACTTATCTTTATTTGTTTCGTGGGTAGACTCCTTATTGAGCCTTCATCTTCATCATCTTCTTCATTCATAATAGCATTGTTTCTTATCCAAATGCTAATATGGATAAGAGGTTCTTAAAGAGTTGAGTTCTTCATATTCCTCATCACTTGAGGGATCTTCTTTGGATAGTAAGAGCTTCATCTTCAGTTGCTCCCATCTTCTCTTCTCTTATTATGAGTCAAGCTTCCTCTTCTTCCCAGATTTTGTTGAAAGTAATCACTTCCTTCTGGAACACATTCCTCACATGAATAAATCCCATGATCCTGGGAGGCCTTTCAAGGTGGCTATCACAACTTCTACATTCTTCACTTCTACTTTTACCGCTTCAATTTGTTCTTTGATTTAAGAGACCCTCGTAAAGTATGACTGTATGGTCTCTGCATTCTAGATCTTCACATTCTTCAACTATTTTCTCAAAGTCATATTCTGCTTTATGTTATTCCATTCAAGTAGCTTGGTCAAGGAATCAAACATATCTTTTGATGTCTTTAGGGAAGACACTTGTGGTATAAGGTGATCCTCTATTGAATCAGTAATGATCTTATTGGCCTTGACCAAGTTCTTCTGGTGTAAGGCTTTTAGACTCATCTCCCTCTAGAATTGGAACCTCTCTACTTATGTAGGTGTCCAGTTCATTTTCTTGAGAGAGATCATATACTTCCATGCTTGGAAGTTGTCAGCTTCACCAAGCTTATCATCAAGATGATGTGATATATCACTTGGAAATGAGAACCTCAAATGAAAATAGCAAAAGATTAGATCTTACTGATTTGAGGTGTCTGTCGTGGTTTCGGAGCTAACTGATCTAGGGTTTGTCGAAGAAACCCTAATTTTTAAAACTTGGAATATTTTAGATATTATTGTCTAGAAATATAGACCTCTTCAAGTTGATCTGTCCAATGTACTCCTTTTCTGAAAACACTGGAGGGAAGCTCCCAGAGCAGGAAGCCCTAGTTTTCCAATTTCTTCTGCAAAAATACCTGATATTGTTTCTGCGATATATATAAAATTACTACTCCTCTATGTCTAAAAATTTGTACTATTGTGGCCTTGCCCATTCCTATTTCAACACCATAGATCTCATCAGAATGGGTTTCACCAATAAGAACTTATGATCTTTTTCCCAAGGTGACATCTTTCATGACTTTTTAGTATAGCAAATTTGTATGGACTTCCACTTGTCACTGAATTATATTCTAGGTATAAAAATTCTACCACATAAATTATAGTCTATGCCCTTTTTGGAACATCTTGAGAAATTTCATTTGGACCTTGGTAGCCCGAGATATAGGAATTCTCCCCAGGTGTCCTGTTTAGGGATGAATCCTAGAAGATGATGGAACCCTAACTTGGAGGGATCATACCTCCTATAATATAGGGAATATAAGGCTAAAATTTGGACACAGTGTAAATTAGGATTTGATATTCACCTTGTGAAAATTTTATCTCCTGATCCTTATCTAATCCCAAGATATAGTGAATGTACAAAAACTTATTAGTTTTAGTATTTTAGGGTTTTTTCAGCCCGAGGTCAAACTAGGGTTTGACTTTCCCGGAGTTATACCTAACCAAAAATCTCAACCCAGGTCTCTAAGCTTCAATTTTGATGAGGACAGAAATCCTATGTCAGGCTCACTAAAAAATTCCTCTTCTGTAAGAAGCCCTAATTTCCTGCACCAAAAACTGAAAAATGTCTGAAATCGAATTCTGCTTTGACAAAAAGATGCGCCCTTCAATGGAGAGTCAGACTAGCATACTTTTGCTGATGGATTATGGGGAGAGACCCAAAAAGTAAGAATCCCTAGCTTCTGTAGCTACACAATGTCTTCTTCTCAGGTTAGCTCTAATACCATGTTAGATTTTTATCATTCAAGCTAGCATTATATTAGGATCTTTAACTGAGAGAATATCAAGTACAACAATCAAACACAAAAGACAATAGACACAAATATTTTCCTCGAGGAAACCATAAAGGAGAAAAATCCGCAACTTCCTCGGAGATAGAATCAGCACCAAAATTAAAACCCCAAAGTAGTAAGATGATCTCCCGACAGCAGTAGTCTCTCTCTTGTCCCAACAACTTCTCCCTCACTCATGCCCCCCAGTGAGTGAGTGTGTGTGTTAAATAGAGAGGCTCACTCTATATTTATACTAATTCCCAACTTGATAATGACTCACTAGGGCCGACTTCTCTAGGAGAGTCTAATAACCCTAGGGCCCCACAACTGTGGGGACTTTAACCCTTGATCAATAGGAGGGTTACCCACAATAACTTGACATGACTTGTTCACATTATAGAAACTCCTGATCAGAACATCTAGGCATGACATGAATCAATTACATTACAAACTCTTCCTGGACTGAACATCGGGGTACAATACATAAGATATACAAGTGAATACATTCCAAAGTTACGATTACATCAACACATAGAAGGATTTAGGCGAAACTATCCATCATCTCGTTCCTTTATCGCACGAGTTCTTACTCAAGTAACGACTTGATATGATCTCATGTTCCATCATCTCTCTTTTCTTCTTCCATGGGAGGCCGTTTGGGGTGACAAGAGTGATCTTCCCCAAGTGAAACTAGTTCAAGACCAAACTCTCTATACCATGACCTCATCGAGGACATGCACCGAGAAACAATCAAAGAAAAAATTTCTCTAATACAGCTGATATGGATTTATTGGAGAATGAAATTAAATAACATATGTAGCATCATAAAAACAAACATATTGCATTGAAATATGAGATACAGTATACACATATTCTATTAAATGGAGAAAGTAGAACAAAATGTAAATACAACAACTAGAATGGTGGTAGCTATCTTTGAGAAGATATGTGGCTGCTAAGCTCATTCATACCAAGTTGAATACAAAATTAGGCCCAAATGACCTATTTATAATAATCATGAGGGATGGAACCCAAAAATTCCAAAACATAACACTAGAAGATGAACCGTCATAAATTTTGTGACCCTAAGGTGGCTAGTTGAATAGTCAACATCCTGGGGTGATAACGTTTGCCTACCATCTCTGATTTTTGCACTTGATATCATGTTGTAAAGGTATATCTAAGATTTACATCTTCCCACTAGGATAAAAATCATGTCTTTGTCAAATAATCCCCCCCCCCAACCCTGAATCGATAAAAATTATTGTTTAGGGCCTCAAAACGACCCCAAACGTTTGGGACCCAAAAAACCTTAGAAAAATATCTAGGAAACTGCCACAATGGACAATTGTTTTGACCCACAAGAATAGGTGGGTGGACATCAATCTCCATCTGGATCAATGCTCCTCCATTAGGAAGCAATGTTCTCCATTGCACTGAATCCCAAATCATATCTAGAACTGTGTGTTGAGTTGATATGCTAGTGCAACATTTGTTGAAGTGAAGACGTTGTCTTTCTTTGACATATTCATATCATTGTAATTGTTGTTGATGGATGCGCTGGAACTATTCAACAATTTTGGTTGTTGTGTCATCCTTGGTTTGAACCCATCTGGATGATTTCTTTCTGGAGGAACACCTTGAATGCATGGCCTTGCATCGTAGAGGTACTCAGATAGATGAGGAAACAATGCCTTTGTTTTCTTCTTATGTCGGATGAGAAGAGAAACCTTGTGCAGAGGGTGTGGAGGTCTCTGTGATATGATGTTCTCCTTTAGAGGAAATTGTGCAAAGGAATCATTTCCTGGTGTGGGAGCTTATCTTCCTACCCTACGATATTGTGGCAGGTGCAACCGTCTTTAGTATCTGATCGATTTTTCCTCCCAAAGTGATAATGACATTGCTAGGTCATGACTCATATACAACATGATGCTTCCACATATATGGTTTTCCTAAAAGAACATCACAAACTTCAAGTGCAGTCACATCACACAATACCTCGTATTTGAACGTTTTGAATCCATATGGTAGGAGACATTATTGAGTAATGCATACCTTGTCCTTAGCTTAGCCAACCAATGTTGTAGGGTTACAGGTATGGTGTTTTCAGAAGCTCCAATCTCTTGATGACTTCTGATGAGATCAAGTTCTTTTGGAGGTCATTGTCAACAAGAAAATGTAGTGGCATTCCCTTCACCCACATCTGTGAGTGGAAGAGGTGCTCCTCTTCCTCTGACTCTTCAAGATCCTCTAGTTGAATCTTTGTGGTAGCAACATTGACAGTGGGTTCTCCATTAATGATATGCTTCCCTTGATCCACGGTCGTGGCATTGGGTTCTATATCCAAATCGAGATCTGATTCTAAATATTTTATCTCGAATAACAATGACTACTTTGAGAATCATTCATCAATGTTGTGCTAGGGTATTTTTTGGAACTCGCGCCACTTCCCGGTGTCCTTATTTGTATTTCCATTCCCCTTATTTTCTTGTGGCAGGGAGTGTTTCCTGTCCTTGTCCTTTTTTCTGTGGAACAAGGTTTTCCTTGCCTTGCTTTTGCGGTGGGTTAGTAAGTCCAAAGTCTCGATTGTTCTTTTGCCAAAATTATCGTCGATTTAACATCATACCAATAGGCATATCCAAGTGAAGAGATGTCGATATTGTCCATCTCGGTTAAGATGTACTGATGTATGAAACTACGATATCTCAGTATCAGGTGCAAATCAAAGTCCTTGATACCTAGATTTGTATGCAAGGTGTTATAACTAGATCTTGTTCTTAGTTTTTCTATTATTTTTGTCCTAATTTTCAACCATTGGTTTAAAATGATTTTACATTTTATGTTGATTTTAAGAACTTTTGACAATCAATAATTTTTTTTTGATTTAATGCTTTTAATGGTTGAATTATTTCATTAGTTTAGTTTTAAGGTTTATCTTTTGGGCTTATTAGTTAATATGTATATCTTTAAGCTTTCAAAAACTTATAATAAAATTTTATTCCAAGTTTGGTTTATAATATAACCCTCATTTTTTAGTCCTTTGTCAAATATTTTCATAAGGAGATTCCTGTAGCAGCTCTGTTTTTCCTGTTTTTGTCATTATCATTGGGAGAATATTACTAGGTGATGGAAATGAATTCTAGAAAACAAAAAGAGGGTTTTGTCCAAAACAGACTCATTCACAAAAACCTCTCTCATTGTTGCACCATCTGTTATCATTTGAGAGATTCGAATTCATATTTGTGGCCTATTTTAAGGGTTTGAATTATTTAATAATTTCCTGTTTTAGTCACAAATTTTCAACATGTATTCCGATCAATTGAAGGGGAATGTTTAAAAACCAAGAGAGGTTTTTGTTCATAGAAGAATCATTTAAAACAACCTCTCTTAGGTTTTGCACAGGTGTCCCAGATCGATAGATATGAAGACGTCTTTAAGACCCAAATTTTCCCAAATCCGATTTGCTATTTTTTGGTTAATTGTCTTTAAAGATTTTGAGTTATCATGTAACTAATTGATGTAACGTTTTCAAATTTCAACCTAGAAGGTAGTTATGGAACTACTTTACCTTTGTAATTATAAAAAGAAGACAAACATACAATTTTGGGGGGCATTTTTCACTCAAGGAGAGGCTTTTGGAGCTTTGATTTCTCAAGCTAGCATTTATAACTCTTATGTAAGTTGATGACTGTTATTGATTATATATAAACTGATAATCCCTTTTACCTGTCATATTTTTTTCATTTCTGATCTGATTGATTGCTCAGTCTACAATTTCATTTCCTGTTTAAAGGTTTATTCATGTAAATGCTTGTAGCCTGTGGGTGGAATTGGTATTTCATGTGTAACGTTTATGGCTTATTGGGATGTGTTTGATCCCCAGTTTATACAACTTGCATGATTCAGTTTTGTATTAGCTTATGGATGTTTATTTCCTCCTTGCTGATGAAGTTTTTAAAACCAAAACCCTAAAAATCGATTTTACTCAATTTTATTTTATGAGAATGTGTTGGCTTGTTTTTTAGTAGTCTGAGAACAATTTCTGGCACAAACATCTTTGGCGTCATTGCTGGGGATGAAGTTGAAGTATATCTTCCCTGGGATATCATTGTTCATCTGATTTTGAGAGGTGAACAAAGTCATAAAATATTTTAGACTACAATTTTTCATCGACGACTCCACGATTAAAGATTCCACTACAAGGAGAATTGTGTCGACAAAAAAATGAAGAATCCAAATGGAAAGACTGGGTATCATCTTGTTACTTTCCTCCATGAGGTTTTGTTCTTATTCATCAATTCTTTCCTGTCTTTCCCATTGCATGCCAAAATAATTATTTTTTTGTTTTGTCTATTCTAATGATCATAAACCTTCAGGTACATATCCCTCTTTGGAAGAAGAAAGTATGCATTCTTCTTGTTTTATTGATGTTGATCCTATTCCTTCATTTGAAATACATGTGCAACATGATATACATATACCCATATCTCTTGAACCTCATTATTTTGGTCATCTCATAGAGAATAAAGCTGATCTATTACCTTCTACCATCATTGCTGAAACTTGTGAACAACTTGTTGAATCTCATTTTCAACTCACAAATTTTCAGTCTAGAATCAGATAGAAGATGTTTAAACCTCTTAGGTTTCCATCTCTCTTACACCCTTATCCTTCCTACTTTGTTGATTATCTTCCCCATTTTACTGGAAAAGACCATATTGCAACAAAGAAGCATTTAGGCTCTTTTCATAATTTCATTGATAATTTTGAAATCATGCATGAGGATGTTGTCATGAGGTTATTTTCGAAATCCTTTGCTGGAGATGCTGGGTTTTGGTTCCGAAATTTAAAAGATGATTCAATTGGATCATGGGAAGAGTTACATGATGTCTTTTTTAAGTATTGGGGTAAGAATAAATCTTATGATCAATTTCTTTCCAAATTTTATAGTTTGAAAAGGGAGAATGATGAGCCAATTACTAAATTTAATTGGAGGTTTCAAAGTTTTTATATCAGTATTCCTACAGAGATCAGACCTTCAGAAAAACTTACTATGGTATATTATGTTATGGCTCAACATTCAAATCTTGTATTTTTCTTGTTAGAAATGAAATCATCATCTTTAAGACAATTGTTTGAGGATGCAAAAGGAGTGGAAGAGAACATCCAAGATTGCAAAATGCTTCAAGATTAGGCTCATGTTGAAGATATACAAGCTTATGAACATGAAGAAGAAAGTAAGTATCATTCATATTTAAGACAGTTTTCTTCATCTTTTTTCAGATTTTCATATGAAAAAGGATATAAATGACGCTTGTGTTGATTTTTCATATTAGTTTGATGACTTTTTCAATGATAATATACTTCCAGTGGATTATAGTAGAAATTTCCTAGTTCCTGCTATGAGATTATCATGTTATGGAGAAGAAGTTGTTGCTCTTCAACCTCTTACTATTGATAGAATAAATAAGCTTCCATTCTTGACTTATGGTCACTTTCAGAATTTTATTTGTTCAAGTTTTGATCAAGGGTTTTTTTTAAAGGTCGAGAAGCAGTTTGAAGAGCCATTGGTTTCCATTCTTGAGCCAAAGTTTAAAAAGAACAGTAATGGAGAGGAAGATAATGCTTTAATTTATGATGAATATAATGAAGACATTGAAGTTTTAAATTGAAAATTTCATGATCCCATGGCTTCTTGGATGGAGTTGTATTTTTCAAAGGTTTCTAATGCTCCATCTTTTGGCATACTTCCTATTTCCAATCATAAGTATCAGCTGCCTACAAACTCTTTATTGCATTTATCACATCTTTTGTGGGTTTTCTCAAACAGTAGCATGCATGGAATTATGATTCTTAGTCAAATGGTTTCTTGGCCTCACTGGAAGTATGATTACACTTGATTGGGTCGTTTCCTCTTATTAGAACTAGGAGTAAATAAAAGAATAAGCTCGCTATACGAGCATGTAGATTCTTTTCAGTATGCCAGTTTGTAGGAGTATTTTGTCATTTTAGAGGTATGTATTCAGAGTTTGAGAAAGTTGCAAATATTTGGTAAATGAATCCATCACCCAATGAATAAGGCACAAGGTCTACAAGTTCTTGAATCCTCACAAGGAGGACTTCATCCCACAGCAAGAGCCAGATGTTATAACTAGATCTTGTTCTTAGTTTATCTATTCTTTTTTTCCTAATTTTCAACCGTTGCTTTAAAATGATTTTACATTTTATGTTGATTTTAATAACTTTTGACAATCAATAATTTTTGTTGGATTTAATGCTTTTAATAGTTGAATTATTTCATTAGTTTAGTTATAAGGTTTGTCTTTTGGGATTATTAGTTAATATGCATATCTGTAAGCTTTCAAAAACTTATAATAAAATTTTATTCCAAGTTTGCTTTATAATCTAACCCTCATTTATGAGTCCTTTGTCAAATATTTTCATGAGGAGATTCCCGTAGCAGCTCTGTTTTTCCTATTTTTTTCATTATCATTGGGAGAATATTACAAGGTGATGAAAATGAATTATGGAAAAAAAAAGAATTTTTTGTCCAAAACAGAATCATTCACAAAAACCTCTCTCAGTTTTGCAACAGCTATTAACGTTTGAGTGATTCAAATTCATCTTTGTGGCCTATTTTCAAGGTTTGAATTATTTAATAATTTCCTGTTTTAGTCACAAATATCCAGCACGTATTCCGATCAATTGAAGGGGAATTTTTAAAAAAAAAGAGAGGTTGTTGTTCATAACAGGCTCATTTAAAACAACCTCTCTCATATTTTGCACAGATGTCATGAATCGAGAGATATGAAGGTGTATTTAAGACCTAAATTTTTAGAAATTCGCCAAATTTTCCCAAATCTGATTTGTTATTTTTTGGTTAATTGTCTTTAAATATTTTGAGTTATCATGTAACTAATTGATGTAACTGTTTCAAATTTCAACCTAGAAGGTAGTTATGGAACTACTTTACCTTTGTAATGATAAAAGGAAAACAAACATATAGTTTTGGGGGGGTATTTTTCACTCAAGGAGAGGCTTTTGGAGCTTTGATTTCTCAAGCTAGCATTTATAACTCTTATGTAAGTGGATGACTATTATTGATTATATATAAACTGATAATCCCTTTTACCTGTCATGCTTTTTTCATTTCTGATCTGGTTGATTGCTCAGTCTACAATTTCATTTCCTATTTAAAGGTTTATTCATGTAAATGCTTGTAGCCTATGGGTGGAATTGGTATTTCATGTGTAATGTTTATGGCTTATTGGGATATGTTTGATCCCTAGTTTATCCAACTTGCATTATTCAATTTTGTATTAGCTTGTGGATGTTTATTTCCTCCTTGTTGATGAAGTTTTTAAAACCAAAACCCTAAAAAACCTATTTTACTTAGTTTTATTTTATGAGATTGTGTTGGCTTGTTCTTTAGTAGTCCGAGAACAATTTTTGGCACTAACACAAGGTATGAAATTTTTTGGTGTACTCCGACACCGTTTGGTCCCTCTTGTTACACATATTTCTCATCATCATCATATACTGAGAACCAAACATCATAAATTTCCTCCAATCCCTAAGTTGTGAAGTTGAATTTGGACTAGGACAAATGATTTCATGCCTTTGTGCACCACCACACTTTCCTTGTGGAAAATGTGCATTACCCCAATGTGTAACGCTTGTTTTACATGAACAAAAAATGATGCCACCACCACCTACCTTTGTACAATGAGCAGTGCACTATGGGTAATGCTCTGTCTTAGTTGAGAAAGAGACGTGTTCAAGTTTAAAAGCTAAAAAGATAAGTTTCACGAAGCTTCTCGAACCTTAGCTTCATGGAAACCTCATCCCTAGACTCTTGGACCACCTGGGCTTGAGATATCTCCTTATAGGATCTCCCCTCCACCTCATCAATAATAATCTCAACTATCCCTATCCTCCCATGGCTATAAATCTTGGCTCATACCCGATGGGTAAGGGGAGGAAGATTATGCTACAACATCAATACTCTAGCCAAATCTATTCAAGGAGAGTGGGCACTAGGTGGACAAGTTTGAAGCTTTGGAGGAAAGATCTTGCTTGAGAATAGACTTCTCAACACTAAGGCTCTTGGTTGTAATTTCTCTCTCTTATTCCATTAATGCACAATGAAAGTTCCTTTCTGATGAATAATATTGTGTATTAATTACTTGTTTCATTGTTGAATTCCTTAGTCATCAACATAGGATTGTAGATTGTACTTGGTACTTTGATCTCGTATGTAATTTGGTTGTGTTTCATGCAGGTGAACCATTGGAGATCTAGCATTCCAAAGTACTGGCACATCACATTGTATGATAGGTAAAAGAATCCATTCCAAGCATCTATCAATCTTAGGGGAAGTGCTTCTCATTGTTGTTACTCATTTGTTTTGGCTTAGAGTATTTTGAGCTAGGGAAACAAATTTGTCTGCAGAAGGTGAGTATTTCCAATAACAAATATGGCGACCATATTGGGGAGAGTGCTTAGAACTTCTAGTCTTTTTTAGTTCTTAGTTCTTTCCTTTTCTTCAAAATTCAATTTCTTTGTTGATCAGATCTACTAGTTGTGCATTAGACACACTACTATGGAGTGGAGCTCCCACGTACCTTGTGTATATAGGGAGACACTTTTAGGGATCTAGATACCATCTGAGCATAGCCCTTTGACCATCCTATCATCGCAATACACTGAGAAAAACACTCAGAGAGATTATTACACATGTGTCATCCAAGTATTTGGGTCTTCAGGAAAGGGTAGTCCCAATCCTCCTTGTCATGTTTCACTGTTGGACCCTGTGGTATATCATGAGCTGTGGTGGTTTGGTAATCCTGTGAGGATCTTGAATTTTTACCACTCATATCACAAGTTCTGATTGTTTCTTTAGCCTGAGTAGGGTTTGTGTTGCTTTCTTAGATAGATATTTTTACCTCTGAGATCAGTTTGATTTTTATAAAATGGATGATTTCCCATGGAATAGGTCCCATCGATTACAAGGGTTATCACCGAAAAATCCTTTGAATCCTCTGGCTCAACCTCCCATGGAAAGAGACATGGAAAACAATTTTAAGGCAAGTAGTGTTTCTATGACTGAACTAGAAGGAGTTCCAGTTGAAGAGGAAGCAGTTGAATCTCCTCTTCTGAATTCTCTTGTGAAGGACCTAGTAGGACCACCACTAGTGGAGAAACCTTCTTCTCGGAACACGTCCTTTGTCATCCCAACTCCTTCCAAAACTGGGCTTAATCAATTTCATCCCGATGAAATAGTGGCTCCTATATTTGGACCTAATGCTCCATTTTTGGGAAACTGCCCTTGGTCAAGCTATCTCTCAATTCGGTACAAATACTACCATGAATGTGTTAGCTATGGAGTTAACCCCAAACTCTAGAAGACCCTTTCCCTACCTTCTACCTAGTGATATTTTAGGTAGGTCATTGAATATTCCTTCTAGTGTTGTTCTAGGCAATCCTCCATCTACACCTATGGTGTCTAGACTTGCCACTCCTTCAAGAGTGCCATAGTCATTTCAGGGTCCTTTATCAAATTCAAATATGGGAGGAGCTTTTATGCCTCCTGTAGGTTTTCCAAATGTTGGAAGTAAATTTTTCCCTCCTACATCCCAAACAGCTAGAGGATCTTATGTACCCATTCTACATAATATTTCACATCCTCCCCCTCTAGCTATTGTACCTAGTGGTCATGATGGTCTTGGTCCTATTGGTCTTGCTTCTCAGCCTCCTACATCATCTTGGGTCCCTCCTCAACAACCTAACATTGGTAATCAATACCTTAGCGAGGCACAATACAATAATACCTTATACATCCCTTATCATGGAGGAGTTATCAATTAGTGGTCTCAACCTACTTATGGACCTGAAGCTAGAATTAATGAGATGTAACCACCTTTTATGGGTCAAAATGCTCCCAACCATCAACAATTTTATGGGTTTTACGACCAACCTCGGTAGACCTTTGGTCCTACTAGGGTAGCCTTACCTTATTAGTATTACAACTACCCACAACCCAACTAGAAACTTCCATTTCTAGCTACATTGGATCTTGATAACTTGTCCAAGTTGATAAATGACCCCATTCAACATGATCCATTTTGGCCTACCATCTCGGTCAAACTTCCGTCAAACATTCCAAACTTTAACGGCAAGCAGGGAGAAGATCCAAAAAATCATGTGATGAATTTCCATTTATGGTGTTTGTCCAACTCCCTTATGGATGATTCTATCCGATTGAGACTCTTCCAAAGAACATTGACCA
The DNA here is from genome assembly GCA_001517045.1 of Pseudotsuga menziesii. Taxonomy (NCBI): domain Eukaryota; kingdom Viridiplantae; phylum Streptophyta; class Pinopsida; order Pinales; family Pinaceae; genus Pseudotsuga; species Pseudotsuga menziesii. The sequence continues at coordinate 29,237 of LPNX010215922.1, read as the reverse complement.
TCATAGCCGTAAAATGGTATATCGAACTTCCACAACACTTATTTGTGGATTTCAATTCTTTGGACATTATTTCTTACTCACTTCCAGTTACCCATCCAGTATGAAACTGGTACATATCTCTTGACCTCTCTTCGCAAAATACCACTACTCACATATCATATCACATTCATTAGTGGAGGAGGTTTTGAAGGTTAATCAAGTCTCCCATTCCAAATCAACTTTTGGATGACTGGTTCACCAAGTCCTTGTTTCCTCCTATTGCCCGATATGTGGCCATGGGTGGTGTCGTCATAGAGGAACAAGATATTATTCGGGCCCAATATCTATACTTAGTCTATTCTCAGTCCATAATTTTATATGATTTAATTCATAATGCTCCTCATCCCAGCACAAACCCCACTAAGCCACCTGCAAAGAATCATGTGGATGGTGTTGTTGGTACAATCTAACCTTCATCTGCAACTAAGCCTGATAAACCACAGAGTGCTTCAACTACAAATTCTTCTACTCCTATGGTTTTCACTAAGGTGAATGCAATTCAATCCTCACAATCACCCGACAATAAGAATAAATAAAAAGGTAAGAATAAGAAACCTAGAAACCAAAAGGAGAGTACCAAAACATTGACTCCAGAGAATGACAAAAAAAAAAATGAAAGGCTAAGTATCCTTTCTTATTGTGTGGGTATTATCACTTCCCAAAGGAGTGTCCTCTTCATGAAGAGATTAATAAAAATTTTAAAAGTAACCTCACATCAGTAGTGTGAACTAACCCCTTTCCATCCGAGCAACAGATGATCGACCTTATGTCTTCCCATGGTCCTTCATCCTCTACTGAATACATATGTATGGTGTCTGTTGAAATAGTTGGGTTGACTACTAGAAGTCAAACATACAATAAAACACCTGAGAAGAAAGGAGTGAGTCCTCCCAAGAAGAATCTTCTCGTCAACCCTTCTCCTCCACTTCCTTCTAATGGTCCTCTCACTATTGAGAAAGCTAGTTTTGACACAATATTTTGTCCCCTAAAGAGTATGATCCATAAAAACGTTTTCAATCCTAATGCTCGAGCTACTCAATTTTATAATTTTGTTGAAGATTTAGCCTAAGCACCTTGTGCTATGTCCACGTTGGAAGTATTGCAAAGTTGTCCTACACAATGCAAGAATTTTTTGTCATACCTAGGAGCTTTCAATCCTAAGAACTCCACCATTATCACATTCAATGTGGAGAATTATAAATCGAGGCTATCCCATCAGCTCGCTTTCCAAATTGCTACTAGAGTGGTGGGTAGAAAGGTCCATCATACCATCTTGGATGAGGGAGCGTCCACCTTATTTTTATCCATGTCTTGCGGGAGATCCATTGGTTCTCCTGACCTTAGTAAGTCACTAACCACCCATAAGGTTTTCAAAGGACAATGTTTTCAACCCCACGGTCTACTACCGGCATTATCGATCGATTTGGTGAGGGAAACCATTTCTATCCAGGTATAAGTGGTCGATGGTCCTCTTGACTATAACTTGTTGTTAGGAAGGAATTGGTTTTATGCCATGACGTCCATTGCGTCATCAGTTTCTTGCACGCTCCAATTCCCACATTAAGGAAATATTGTGACCATAGATCAACTTTATTATTGATCACTAGATATTACTGTTTCCACAACAAATAATGTTCCTATTCTAGGGAAGTCACATCCTCCATATCAGTATGTAGGATTTGTATTGTTAAAATATTCTTGACTCAAGGGAGTTTTTCCATCCAACACTTCCCCTCCTAGTGCAGAAACCGCCATGATAAACATGATATCCTCCACGACTGTGGGTGTGTCGAAAGGAAAAGACATTACTGAATAATCTTCTTTGAGTCCAAATGAATCCCTTTATGATTCCATTCACTCTATTTCTGATGCTTACATAGATGACCATCATTTGGTAGCATCAAATCCTTACCATCTGACCTATTGGCTAGATTCCCCTCTCCCTACTTTAGATTATCTCTCACAGACTTTTCCATCAGATGAGTCTATTATGAAGATCATGAGTCTAGATGAATATTTATGGGCAGATTCTCATCATCGATCATTGTTTCTTCCTAATTCTAGTTCGGTGGATTCATATTTTGTTTCTCTAATCAGTTTCGATATAGTCGAGTATCTGCAAACACCTGTATTACTGCAAGGTGTTGATTCTGTAGGGAATTTATGCAACATCACAAAAACAACTCCCCTCGATATATTAGTTAGTAAGCTAAGATCCTTTCTGTCAAGTTGTTTAATGCTAATGCAAGATAAAGATGCTATTGCAAAACTACAAGAAATGATAGAAGAGATACCTGTAGAGCTGCGATCTGAAAAGAATGTTAACCAGGTACGAAAAAATGTAAAACTGGCCATGAGTTGAGGATGACTGCACAAATAGGTGACTACAACAAGGATTATATCATATTGGATATATGCTCAGATGTCAATATTTTTATGTGACAAATGTGGGAAAGTATGGGAAAGCCGTGCTTGGATTGGTCTCCTATCCAGTTGCGACTTGCCAATCAGGTGAAGCTCCTACCCATTGGCCGGTTGAGAAATGTCCCCGTCGATGTTGAAGGATTGTGCACATTCATAGACTTTGAAGTCATTAACATTGTTGATGACACAAACCCATACCCCCCTCTACTGGGAATAGATTTGGCCATAGGAAATCAAACCATCGTAAATTTCAAGAAAAGGATTCTCTCATTTGAAGATGAGGAAATGAGGGTAGTATCACTCATTAATCCATTAGAGAGACAGAGATATGTCGATCCTGTCTATAAAGAGGGACAGGGTGGCTATCTCAACTAGATCTACAATGTCACAGCTATGCAGGAAGATTATACCAATCCAAAAGTAGATGGAAACCTGAGTTGGAGATGCACAAATTCATGTACATCTGACTCAGGTAAGGATTTAGAGGGTTGGAAAAATATATTACACAAAGTCTCTATGAAAAGGTGTGCAAGAGTTACAAGGTCTATGCGACGGATGGAAACTAAGTTAAAGGAGCTACCCACCTATGAGGGTTTCATATACACATTGGAAATGGCATCTAAAACCTGGTATACCTATGTGGAGCTGCAACAAGGAACCCAAGATTATGAGAGGATCGCTAAGTAGTTTACACGTACATTTAATTTTGTTAATGATCACCCTACAATTGGCATTGCGCTTTAGATAGAAAAAGGGAATATAGTTGTTGAGATCCCTATCAAAGAGGCTAATTCTCACCAATGTATCGCAACCATTCAGAAGTATAGTCTAGCTAGAGACCCACATGATGATCTGACTAATATCAATAGACCAGGATCAGAGGGCACACAAGAAGTAGAAGGAAGTATCATTTCAAGTGACTAGTTCCTCCAGCCCTTGAAAATAAATAAAGTACATATCGAATCACCAAAGAACCCAAAGCTCATAAATATCGTAGATTATTGGTATGATGAAGTAGTTGTAAATATCGTGGATCTACTACATGAGTCTCAGAACCTTTTCCCTACCAAATTATCAAAAATGAGGGGAATAGTGGGAGACTTAGGGGAGATGGAAATACCCCTGCGACTAAATGCCAAACCAAGTAAGTAGCGACAAAAGGAATCGCATGAATGACATATCAGAATTAATCCAGTCGAAGAAGAAGGACTTGTCTTATGGTATGACAACAAATTGTTCAAGAACCCGGGAAAGCTGAAGACACATTGGCTAGGGCCATATAGGATCACACACATCACTGATGCAGGCGCAATAAAATTCCAGAAGTTAGATGGTACCTATGTCACAAGTATGGTGAACAACAGTCTCCTGAAGCCGTGCTATGACACACATAACATCCCGAGTTAAAATGTGAAAAAAAAAGAAAAACAAAAGAGGCCAGAAGGCGTAACCTACTATGTCGCAGGATTGTGATAGAACCACCATAAAAGCACAAGAGATAAGCACAAGCAACAAAATGTGCAAGAATCAATTCACCTCATAAAATCAAGCAAGGAAGATGAAGCGCATGGTAGGTATGGAAGGAATCTGCACGGGCCAAGAATGCTACGTGAAAGAGGAAATTGGCACAGAAGGAATATATGCAAAAACGATGTCACTTGCGCGAAAAAAAGGAAAGCAAAGAAAAAATCCGATTAGCATGCAGGACAAAGCAAAAAGCGACAAAAGGATGCAAAAAGTGGGAATGACAGGCTTGCCGACATTAAACTGTGAATCTCTGACAAATATTTTGGCAGCTGTGACAACTAGGTGACATTAATTCGATGCACTATGAGGAATAGGGCGGTGTACTTTTTGGTCCCATCACCCATCCTCAGCATAACTACCATAACTAGCATGACAGGTACAACCCAGAAAGCGAGTTACAGAAGTTAATGAAGAAAGTGTTGGTAGAAGCAACCTTGGAGATCAATTAGACCTCAGCCTCCTTTCAAGTGATGATTGCAGGACATAGAGGGCCATATAAATACTCAGATTCCCCATCAAGCATTATGTTACTCGTAGTCAGACCTAAGAAAATCAGAGCCACACAATTAAGCTAAGCCCTGCCATCCCTGTTCAAATACACTGACATCCAGGATAATTAACATCCCCAGTGAGAGTGAAGCATCGAACACGAATGTTATCTTTGGTTTCCCCATTGAAAAGGAAGAAGCAATATAGTATCCTGAGGTACAACAACTGCAGCAGCAACTAGAGATTGACCCCATGGAAAGAACGCACAACCAAGATATTAGAGGGGATGGTCATGCTACCATTCCAACCCCTCATTCACGAGCTATGCCTAACCCAGCTCAGAGAATTCTAGTTGCTCCAAGACCACAACAAGCAGCTGTAGCGCCTGACAGAGAGTTGAGACATCCTGGTGCGATGCAGCCAGGAGAGGTATCCAGACCACCACCACTACGATAGAGAAAATGCAAGGCTACGGCCGCTCTGGATGGGCAAGGAAAGGAATCTACTGGCGAAGGAGCAGAAGATGTCATGGATGAAGACTTGCTATAGAAAACAGAGATGGATACAGAACGAGTTGATCCAAATTTCCCACATTACATTCAGGCAAGGATAACTGATGCAAAGGAGGGGGCTCTCCCAAAGAAGGAGGTGACTACTTTGATAGCGCCGTGAATTCCTATAGGCGTTCCCTTGCTAAAGGATATCCTTCCTGAGTTGACTTGGTTGAAGTTTTAGGACTTTGACACTCGAGAGCAGGAAGGAATATAGATAACAGACTACATGGTCATGGACCAGCTCGCTACAAGTGATGCCCAAGTGCTCAGGCCAATGGACTGGGCCAAGGGACTTGCCCACGCAGGTCTGACAAATATGATGTTCATGCCTCACTTTGGCCATAGCATAAAAGTCAATACATAGGTGAAGTAGTTACTAGTATGCTTCCACAGAGGATTACTATGGCTAAATCAGCCATATCCGGTCAACGTCATAGTAATTTCAAGGATCACTGGCCTCCCGAAAGAAGGCGACGATTATGTGCCATACTTGGCCAAGAAATACATTAACCCTATCAGGTGGAAGCATAGCCTTTAGCAAGTGGGCTGGGGATTCTTGATTGGGCCCACCCAGGACAAAAGTGTGTGCTTCACCACAAAGATCCTATCTTGTAAGATTCTCCACAAGATGATACCCAATCAATGTTCTGCAGTGGTGGTGGAACTTGTAGATTTATGTGCGCTAGGAGGAGTATTCAATTGGTCGTGATACTTGCTAAATGAACTTATAGATGATGCGATGCATGCTCAACACAAGGACACTTACATATTCCATAATTCCTGGTTGTTGATCTTGATTTCATTCACTGTGTGTGGTAACCGGCTGGACAACGTCCAGATGGATGTCCCACTACCTTGCCTTGGTGCAAGGTACCAAAATTTATGGGAAGACAAGGTGGATAGTGATTGAAAGAAGGATAAAAACATTGCATTCTTTGTACATGCAGATGCGATGTGTGATGTTTTCTGCCAATCCCACATAAACCGCGATGTGACAGTACACAGGTACACCACATTCATCAAGTTTCAAGTGGACGCGCCTAATATAAACTTGGTGCCAAAAAAGGACCCATTCAAGCAGGAGCACCATGCATACTTTATGGTGAAAAATGAGGATTTGGATGCAATCATTAATCTTTGGTCATAGGAATGGTGTGACCCACTAGCAGAGCCACTACCTGAAGAGAAAAATGCATAGGAACCGCTACTTCACCAAGTTAATGGCGAAGAGCATGAAGGTGATGACAAAAAAGATGATATGTCGTAGGAACACATTGAGGACGATGATAATATTGATGACTCATACCATCATGCATCAAAGTGCTCGCCAAGTCAAGAACATGCGGAGGCACATATGCATGCACACCAAGAAGAGGGCCATTCGTCCCACAAGAAGCAGAAAGCCAACAGAAAAATGAACATGGACACATTGACTAAAGCTTATCTGCAAGAACTTGCCAACGCTATTGCTAAGGTCACACGAGATAACCTTGCTAGTCTGTAGACACAGCAAGTAAACATTGCTACCCAAGTCAAGGGCCATCTCAATAAGTTGATAGAAGCCATCCAGGATGTCAAAACCACAGTGAAGGCCGAGACATATGGTGTTGATCCCAGTGTTCCACTATTTACACCAAAATTAGTGCCGCGAATCAAAGTGGTGATTCAGAGGTAGGAACTGGAGGTAGATGCAGAGACAAGCACAGGTCCCGATGACAACAGTGCGCAGATAGACTTCTCCAAGCTAGCCTTGGAGGAAGTCTATAACATTCAGCAGGTGATCGCGTCTGAAATTCGGTAAGGTAAAATGTTGTTTCTTACCAGGAAACAAAACAACAGTGGAAGGCAAAGCTGCGCAAGGCCTTGTTGAAGGAGAAAGAGCAAGAACTATAGGGGCGCATCACTCTTCTTGCCTAAAAAGAACAGGAAATACTAGCGCATGAACAAAGATGCATCACATTAGTGGATTCCATAAATAATGCCATTGCAGCATTCCCGCAAGAAGCAGGACAAGAAGATGAAGACTCCCTTGCTAAAGTAACCAAGCTCGCAAAGATCGCGCAGGATCTTTGGTAGCAAGTGGAGGAGATGCAATCTAGGAAGATGCCAAGCACACCCCTAGAGGGTGTTTGAGGAAAGAAGAATAGTGTCTGAAGATGCAGAGAAAATCATAGAAGGAGAATCACTTTGCACAAAGGCCGCAAATTTTGTCACTACCATTTGGGGAGCGCTGCTCGAAGATGAAACAATTGAGAAAATCAGGCAGAGTGCGCAAGAGGTAGATGAGAAAATCAGCGCTGCAAAGGAAGAAATGAGGAAGCTACCCCTCTAGCAGAAGGTCGTAAAAAATGCAGAGATCAAGAGATTGCAGCAAGAAGTATAGACCCTTTGTGAATGAGAAAAGGCTAGGGAAGCTGAGGTAGACACACATCAGTCGGCAGCCGAGCAGCTCACAAACCTTATTCAGCCTATGCAGAAAAAGCTTCAAGGCATAGTACAATCAATAGAGGTGAAATCGTAGGAACATTTCCATTCTGACCGTGTTGAGCAGTTGGCTACACAAGTAGAGGAAGTTGCAGAGGAAGTCGCTAAGGTTCAACAGATGGTGAAGACATTCTAGGACAAGATTCGTCCTACTGCGCAGCCTGAACCAATGCCGACAACTTAAAATTGTGCAAGGAAATAAGGCCGAGGTGTGCAGCAAAAGCAAAAGAAAAACAAAAAAAAAAGATATGAAGGGAGGAAAGCAACGAGGGAGGCATCCCTAGCACAAATTGTGTGGAAAGAGGAAGTTGTACGGAAAGAATGGTGCGCTATAAACCCGCCAACAAACCAACTAAGAGACAACTAGTGGGAGGTCGTAGATAGCTGGGAGCCACCAGTGAACCCTTAAATGCATGAGGATTCAACAAATATTTGGCGCTCGTGACAGGACATCGCCCTAGGTGGATCAGGTGCGGGAAACTTTATGATGGTGACCAACCATTACATCTATACTCAATCATGGTTGTCAGTACAGGAGAGTGACAACACCATTAATCATTGCAAATCTGAGAGGTATATCTAGTACACCAAAGGAAGGTCTTGTCCTAATGAAGCACATGGATAATCCTAGATGGCATGTGACCTGATACTCCTCTTATAAAAAAGGACGCACCTAGAGAAAACATCACTTGGTCGTGTTCTTTCGGGATAAAGTAGTTGCTGCAACCTTCAGTGTGTGTGGTATCCCTAAAGATGGGAATAAGAAATATGTTAATAGTTTGCTAGTTATTTCGACCCAACTAGAAGTCTCTGGTGAATTCATCCTTGGCTATTTATTTTTCAGTTGGTTAGCATCCCTGACTACAACACCCAAAAGGAATCTAGTAGGGACCAGAGTCCTTGCCGCATTTGACAAAGTCTGCAAGGCTAGCGAGCAAACCCAACTTCCGATAGTCCAGGCGAGGCCTCCATGTGTTGAGGGGCCAAAGAAGAGCCACATGGCCAGATATAGCTTGTAAACCGTGATGTTGAGGTGAAATTTGTCAAATTTTGGGGAATCGTTTGCCTCTACCACCCTTGCATGTAGGGATTTTCTAGTTTTCAATATGGACAATGCTTCATTCTTCAAAGTTCATATCTATGGAAAAGAGGGTGGTGAAGAACAAGATGAAGAAAATGATGAAATCGAGGAAGAACCACAAGAAGACAAGTTGTCACAAGCACAAAGAAAACCCCAGGAGCCTGAGAATGATAATAAGAATTGGGTTGCTATGTCAAAATGGGACACTAACAATTCTGGTGAAATTCATAAGTGGAACTCACCAGTAAGACTCTTCAGATGATGTCAAGGAAGAAATTGTATGAGTTTTGTAATATAAAAATTATTCTAAGTATGGGATGAGGCCGCAGTATAGAAAGCACCGCCCAAAAAAAAAATTTGCAAAGAGACTGTTGCGCAGATTGCACCTCCTCCTATGTCCATTTGCTTCATGGCTCGGGATGAGCCACATGTGAGTGTTGGGGGCCTGTTAGCCTGGGAAAGGAGCACAAAGAAGAAGTTTATGCACAAGTAAAGAAGGTGCACCGTGCACATGACAGAAAGAAAGGAACATCGTGAAGGAAGCAAAGGGCCAGTGCGGGCAGAATGGAGAGGTGCGCGACGAAGGAAAGGTGAGCCATGAGCATGCAGGTGATAATGGATGGAAAGATATAGGTGTAGATCATGGCTATTTAAGATGGTATAATCTTGCAACAGCACAGGTACAAGGGAATATTTGTAATTCAGGCCGATAGTGCCTCGTGTCAATTCGTAATCACCATAGTTGTAGCCTGAGGGGCTGCTGATGGTGATAGTTAATAGACTTCCTATACGTAGTTGGCCCTACATGGTCATGTAAAATAGTATAAATAGGAGGGATTCAATGGGAAAAGGGTTGGTCTTAATTACATTTAGGTTGGTCGTAATTATGTTTTAGGTTGGTTTTCCGATAGTAAGAAGGTTGGTAATAGTTAGTGCTTTGGATGTTAATTAGAGATCCATGGTGAAGGATTCCATTTTGCTATAATGTTGTAGATATTTGAGGAAGAGAAGACTCAGGAAGACTCTGGTAGAGATAGGAGTCTATTGAGCCATGGATCTAGCTGCTGTGTGCGCAGACCGCTAGGAGTAGGAGTAGGGTATAAGAACAAACTAGAGAGCAGGAGAACCAGAAGTTTGAGTCATAAAGACATATCAGAATATCAGTCTACATCTTGTAGACTACAAGGTGCTATATCCTTTTCTCATTCCAAATGAAGAGCCCCTTGGTGGTTTTTCCCAGATGGGTTTCCATGTTATCTCTTGTGTTTAAATGGATGATTAATGTTGTGAATGTTTATGTGAATGGTTGTTATTTTCTTTTTGTATAATGCTAAAATATTGATTAAATGGCTGATGTTATATTGTAATTAGTAGATGAATGCTTGGGAAGGTGTTGTTGAAATATATGTATATATTGGCCTGTTCGTTTTTGTCTTAAGTCACAATGTAAGTCGCAGACAGTCTGTTAGTACAAGTCAGCTGTGCCGCACAGGTTGTGCTAGTTGTGAGGTTGATAACAAGGATAAAGTTGTGTGTGATTACATATAGTTGTGCTCAACCACACAAGGATGAATTCATCGTCCATCCATCCTATTGCCTTCGTTGAGCTCATTGGCTGAGCGCCAAGGAACTATAATCCCTCGACAATCATGGAAACATGGTTTTGGTAGTTAACCATCGAAAAGATTGTCGAACATCCACTTGAAAAGGATGTCACATATTGCACAGATATTGGTGACAAGATGAAGGAGTAGGTAGAAGAATTCAAACATCAATACGAGCACTTCAAGATCAAAATCAGTGGCTACACTATTTCCAGTTGACGTAGCTCGAGGGAAATCCACAAGATTTTGTTGGGGGCCTGTTGGTAGGCGGTTTTGATGGAGATAAGTTGCGTAGCACCAAGTGTGATGCACAAGGTCGAAGATGATGTGCAAGGAGAAAGATGGCGTGCAAGGAGGTAAAGTCGACAAAGAGTCATCTTGGTCATAATTTTAATCAAGATCAAGATCTTATGTTGAATGCTATGCGGAAGACTGTTTCCTATTTTGTTGCAACTATGGATATTTTTTTGAGAACCTTTTTGATGTGGAAGTAATATGAAATGATAGAGTTTTGATGAAAACACTATGTTTTTATATCTTTCTACTTTCCTATTTTCCCTGTGATGTGATGTGAATGAATTGATACCACAGTATGATGGTTCTTTATGAATGATGCAATGTTTTTTTGTTTTAAATCATGTTATGGTGGTTGATCTGTTTATGAGTAATTATCTTATTACGAACTAAATGTTTTGATGAGATGTAATGATTGATGTTATGGATCTGCGATAATAGATCCTTGTTTGGATCTTTGAAGTAATGATGTGATAGATAGACAGTAGATGCACAAACTCCTCCTTCTTACTATGGAAACATGGTTCTGAAAGTTCTACCTTGAACATCTCGGGCAAGACCTCATCTACTTTGTAGGTGTTGTTGGATAGGGTAAAATCTACATGGGTCGATGCTCAGGGAGATCATGGAGTAAAGGGTGTCGACAGAGGGTGAAACCCTGTCGACGGATTTGTGTTAACAAAGTTTGTTGTGAATAGTTACTATGTGGAAATGTGAATATCAAAGGATAAGTGAATTACTCTTTATCACATTCCTTATTCCATTTGTTTCCAGTACCTCCCCTTCCCTTTTTTCCTTATCACTTTCATCATCCCAAATAATTGTTCCCAATGTGTGGTCAGATTTCTTGATCTAATCACTAACATAACATAATTACTTGTATACTATGTACCCCTCTACCATAGAATCCTTGGGTTTTTCTTTTTGTCGAACAAATCCCTTCAATTTTTTCATGTACCTCTCTAAGAAGAACACCAACGACATGATACCACCCTGACTAATTCAACCTAATCGACTAGGTGAATTAGAAGATGAACCTGCAAGTCCATGAAACTCGTCGGAAGTTCCTACTTAAACATACAAAAAATCTATGTTATCTCTTGATGACACCGGGTAGTGATAGCGATGTAAATATCCTTTGATGTGATCCACCATACAAATGTATATAGTTTATATATGGCATACCGCAGGCCATCGGGAAAGTTGTGTTTCACACACCTACTCATGAACAACAGATAATGACACTATAAAGTAAACACAAAAAATTAATTTCATTTTAACTTGTGTGGTAAAATATAGAAACAAAAAATAAAAACATTTTTTTGACATTATAGTACCCTTAGAAGGTTGAGATAATCATGTGATTTCAAACCCAAAAATTGTTCCTCTACATTGAAACAATGCCATAGAGTAGACCCATATAAATAACGCACCTTCACAACCAATATAACTTGATTTTCCAATGAAATGTCATCTTTCTTCAAAATCCTTGGGACATTGCCCTTTTTAAATGAAAAAGAGGGGCCATCTTCTCCTCTATTTTCTTGTCTTGGCCAATTCTTCTTTTTCGTATTTGAAGAAATATAATCTCTCTTGATAGCCAACTTGTCACTTTTTTTGGATGATATATGACACCACAAATAACATGAAACATTTTTAAATATATGCATGGGATCTAGTAAGTGGACAAAATTAAGATGCTCCCAATATGGAATATCATAAAATATCTATTTTATTTTCATCTCTTTGGATATTTTCTCAACATAGGTGTTCAAAAATCAAAATCATCAAACATAGGTTCTCCATTTGAATAGATCATCTCTACAATTCCCTTCTCCTCCTCTCTATTATATGGCCTAAGCAAGTTAGTCGATGTAATTATTTCAATCATTTGGGTTCTCTCTAGTTTACCATTGAAATCAAATGTTTATCTTCTATAAGGGTGGTTTTCTAAGAAGAATACCCTAGAGTAGTCATACACTGGATTTCGTAGGTATTTGGACCAACTAGCCTTCATAAAAGGTACATAACATTTACATCCATTATAACCTTTTGTTACAAGACATGCAATGTTATGGTATATAGAGCACGTTAGATTTGAATATCAAGACAGTCACATTGAATTAAATATGCCAAAAAATATTGCTTTGAATATAAACAAATCAAACAACATATTTACTTGATAAAACTCCTAACCTTGGATAATCATGTGTTGTGTATGCACATATTCCATACAATGTAAAACTCATCTCTGATGAGATGGGTCTCGATAAATTATATACATGTATCCCTTCCCATAATTCCTTCAATTCGTTGTTTAATGGTTGTAAGTAAACATCCATATTCTTCCCTTATCTTATACCAATGACTATAAGAGCTAACATAATATGTTCATTCTTCACGGAAAACCATGTGGGGATATTGATATTGATCATCACTGTAGGACAAAGAGTATAGTTGGTGTTTGGTTAGGAAAATGGGTTGACACCATCAATGGCTATGCTCAATTGGAGGATGTGTACTTCATCTTTTAATTTATCAATCCATGTATCGTCTATATGCTTCATGGCTATTGAATTTGTTGGGATTCACATAAATCCTTCCTCACTTCAATGTGATGCATGCCATCCTTACAGCATAGCTAATTATTTGCAATGAAAGAGCCTTCATATCCTTGGGATTATAGGCATGTGCCTTTATATCTTATCAAGAGGATCATGCGCTTTAGCCTTGTTTTTGGATTCTTAGTACCTATCATTCCCACATTTTGGACATATCTCTTTGCCTACATATTATAATCTATATATAATACGATATTTGGTGCATGCATGATATGCTATGTACTCAACACCCAACATTGTCAAGTTTTTCTTTGCTTCTTCGTAGTTTTCGGGGAAAACATTATCACTCGAACATAACATATCTTTGAATAACCTACAATTAGTGGGAAATATAAATGTACCATGTCCTTTAACATTCATAAAATATACAATTTTCAATGTTGATTGTGTGACAATATTCCTAAAAATATAAGGTAGTTGATGGTCAGTTACCTCAAAAGTGTTGAGAAACATGCATCTTACATGCCATACATTGATTTCAAGTTGTATAATAACATTGTTGTCCTCAATTGTGTATACTTTGACTGGCCAGGTCCAAAGAGACGGGTGGTGGAAGGCGATTTAAGGCTTTTGAAGAAGGATTCAAAGATATGAGCATCATCCCATAGCTCAATGTCCTGGAATTTATGTAATAGCATTGCATTAATGGCACTCATTTCTCATAATAATTCATCCATACCAACCTCAACTTCATTGCCTCCAATTCCAACATGTGAATAAATACTATCACTATAGGCATTCCTAATTGGTGAGTATGGATGCAATGGAACTTGAGTAGGTGGTTGATTCAACCATGCTTGTTATGATTGCTTTCCAAGTTGTATGATTTTTTCAGCATTCTCTCGATTTCACACTGTATTGGAGTGCAACAAAAGATGGTAGAAAAGTCGCTCATCATCAGAATCTTGATTTCAAAAATATAAAACATCACATCGATGATGTTAGTAAGCACAATGCAATTGGTTTGATATAACATTATACAAAAGAATTATTACATAAACACGAGAATAATTTCTAATAGAAAATGTTAAGTTGCAAACAATTTACAAAGAAAACATTCATATTGAATGATAAATTAACATCAATCCCACAGAAAGTTTAAAAATTTTGAATTGAGCAATAAATTGTTTTTGTAGGGATAGTACCCATGGAGTTTCGAATCAATAACCTTATGCAAGGAGTGTCTTAATAATACACCCATTAATCATCTATTCTACACCCCATGGGAAAACTAAGAAATACATTAACATGAATCCCATAGAAAATTAACAAATACAATTAATAAAACAAGAGTGTCGTATCTAAGGCTAGTAGCATAGGTAGTGCAATTTAGTACGTGTATGAGATTTCTACATGACAATTGCACATATGAACGATGTGATCATACATACTTTACTGTATGACGACTCAAATGATGAGTTTAGGGAAATCCCCCTATTTTATCCATAAAGCAAACTAATATTTATAAATTAAATTAACAATTTATAAAACAAAATTTTCAAAATGAGCAATACGTGAATCCCATTAAAAATTAACAAATACAAATAATTGAAGAAGAGTGTTGCATCCGAGCTAGCAATACAAATAGTGAAATTCATGAGTGCATGTGAGATATTTTGCATGACAATTACACATATGATGATGGTGTGATCAACCATACTTAAGTGTACGATGACTCACATGAGGATTTAGCTGGGAAAGTTCCCTATTTTGGCCATAAAACAAAATTTAAAAATGAGAAATACATTAACATGAATCCCATTTAAAATTAACAAATACAATTAATCATTTTTTTTTGGTCTTACACCCCAAGGGAATTTCTAAGTGTAATCCCAATGCAAGGCGTCTCTAACAAGCGGTTGGTGGTCTATGAAAGTTATAGTTTATTAACAACTCATCACCAGGAGACAAACTACATATTGCATGTACAACAATAAATATGGCCGATTTCCTTTTTATAAAGAACTCATGGTCATTGAAGTGTTCGTTGAATGAACAATTTGTAGAAAATAAATAGCACCTAGACCTATTTATGAACCTTGAAATGTTCCCATGAATGCATGGAAAACCATCTATATAAAACAAGTTCTTACTATTAAAATTTCCAGAAACATAACCATTCATGCACATACTATGCATGGGAATGTTATGCTTGTATTTAACAATATTCAAGTAATATTAATGACAATAGATAGGACCCCAACATGGCATAAGTGATACTGACTATTTGGGAGGAACTAGTACATGTGAAAGGATAAACAACCCAAGATTTGCAGCATCTATATTAGACTTTGCAATCATAAAATGATTACCACAAAATGAGAATATGCTTCCAACATTAGGGACATGTAGAGAAGACAACCAAGTGCCATACAAAGTGTGGTTGTAAGATTTACTTTACAAATTCACGGGAAGGAAAAACTCATCGCTACCCTCCAACAATTGGACGAATCTTGGTGTGTGCTTGGACATTTTTTCTCTCAAATCATGCAACTTTTTGGATAAACCACTTATACTATGAAATGAGAACTTGACACAGTTCTCGTTTTTCTCTCTCCTAATTTTAGTAGCTATTTTTACCTCCGTTTCAAAAAGGGTTGATACCAGTATCACACATTTTCATTTTGAGTCATTATTTTGGGCCTTTGAATCATTTTTGTCCTAAACCATTTTTAATTTCTATTTTCAAGTGTGTTTTTTAGAAATTTAACAAAATAACATACATTTAGAATGAAGTTATAATGAAAAACATATACATTTTTCAATTTTTTATTTAAAATAAGACATTTTAATGGAAAAAGTGAGACATTTTTATTGACAAAATTGTAAAAGAATACAGAAAATGAAGACATTTAAAACCATTTTCAATGGATTTGAAGATATTTTTTGTATAAAAATGATAATATTTCATATTATTTTTCAAAAAGGGACGATTCACGTAAATTATAGAAAAACTATACCATATATTTGTAAATAACATATTAGAAACAATATATAGAGAAATTTTATTTCTAAAATAAAGCCTAAAATTCAAAACATTACTAATATATCTTATCAAAACATTGTCAAATTTAATATTTTCTTCAAGATATGAAACTAATCAACAATATCATACAGGCCAAATTATTCATCGAAATTGTAATTTTCTCATCTCACCTTTCTTCAGGGACATCAATGTCCTCTCCCATTGGCTCTTCATGTAGGCAAGATTTCCAAAGTGCGCATTTCCAAACATACCTCCTAATGGGCGTTGAGGCTCTTTTCACATCTTCTCCACAAGTGTTTCACTAAAATATCCTTTCTTCAAACCAACTTCTTGCAATTCATCTAGAAGAACTTGAATAGCATTAATTCTTTGTTTGATGTAATTGCATTGCAGTGGATCATTATCAATGATATGCAATTTCTGATTTTATGTAAGGATCATGCTATCGTTGTACCTAATCACCAAAAGCAAAAAAATAGTCAAAGTCAAATAGCATAAAGAAGCATGCTTTTCAAAAATAATAATGAAGAAAAAAAAGACAATAAAACTTGAAATATGGTTTCATATGTAATATCTAAAATTTTACCTAAACACAAGAACAAATCTAAGACCCAATCTCCTTCTCTTGAAAATGTATCTATGAGATAATTAAGCAACACTTGTGGATTTTGATATATGTTTATAGTCACTCATAACCCCCTAACCCTCTAAACCTAACATAAATATTACATTAAAAAAATTAAAAAAATTAACCCCCTCCTCCTTCGTCGTTGAGAAACCAAGTAAAGGAACTCCATGATGGAGACTAAGGGTACCGTAATAGGGGTAGATAACGGTACTAAAGATGAAATTCAATGATCACCTTGTTTTTTGTCACCCACTCTCATGCTTTAATTTCATTAATCAACTACTCTCACGCTTTAATTTCATGAATCACTGCTCAAGTTTCCTTTGATATCCAGTGCATTTGATCGTTCTCAAAAACGACGACATAACCATCTATCTTTTTCAGTATTTTTTTTGTTTTGTTTTAGAGATCATTGGGCCTTTTGCATGTCATACATAAATGATTTCCATGAAATGAAAGAAGAAAAAATACTCCACAGATCTTCACATTGAAAACCTTGCACCTTGCAATTCATTAGATGAACTCACCAATTTTGTAAATCTGCTTAGGCAGTGGCATAGTATTAATTGGGAACTTATTAGCTAAAAAACCATGAAAACAATGTGAAATCACATACTCTGACGAGAGTATTACTTTGATATTCATGACCACACTAGCCCAACTTTAATTACAGATGAATAATCACAAATGTGCTAAAAGTTCCCATAACATCAAACCTTCAAATAAAAATGAGAGTTAAGAATTAAGGTCTTATTAGATGAATACAACATTTCTTATTAAAATCGATATTATACTTTGAAATGATAAAAGCGAAATGAATAAAACCATCAATATTATACTTTGAAATGGAAAAGCTAAATGAATAGCCCATTTTTATTCACAATGTTATCGTTTGAGATGGTGAAAAATAAAAGATAACTTGAATTTTATATTAATACATGTATGTTCACTCATCCCCTTTAGTATAGTCTTTTGAAATGATAAAAACCAAATGAATAGAGCCACTTTTATTCATAATAATATTATAGTTTGAGATGGTGAAAAATAAACGATCATTTGAATTTTATATTAGTACATGTATGTTAGTATACTTTGAAATGGTAAAATCCAAATGAATAAAACCATGGTGAAAAATAAAATATCATTTAAATTTTATATTTATGCATGTTTACTCATCCTCATGTATGTGCACTCATCCTCTTTAATATACTTTGAAATGATAAAAGTCAAATGAATAAAACATGGTGAAAAATAAAGATCATTTAAATTTTATATTAGTGCATTTTCACTCATTCCCTTTAGTATACTCTGAAATACTTTAAAATGGTAAAAGCCAAATGAATAAAATCATTTTTATTCATGATGTTATAGTTTGAGATGTGAAAAATAAAAGATGACTTTATATTAGTACATATCCACTCATTCCCTTTAGTGCTGCACACACGCATTTTTCTCTCCTAGATTAAGTAATATTATTATGGTACCCAACGAATTTTGAAATGTATTGTATGGTTTTCATTGCAACTTTTTTATTTTTTATTTTCATTGGCGATGGATGTGACGGGAGGATATTACCATGCAGGAGATAATGTAAAGTTCCGTTTTCCAATGGCTATCACGGCCACCATGTTTTCATGGAGTATTTGGAGTTTAGAGGGTACATGGGGATGATCTCGACAACCCAAAAGCTTGCAAGGCAGGAGGGACGCAGGGAAGGAAGGAGTGGGTGGAGCTCCACTCCTTTGTAGCCAAAGAGCCACCCCATATCGGCGGTGTGATTTCAGTTAAAGAGCCGCTTCACATCGGCGGCGCGATTTTGAGAATCACACCCTAGATGTTGAGCAGCTCTTTGACACCAAAGAAGTGCTCCGCCTGCTCCTCCCTTCCACGTAAACCTTCAAATACTAGCTCTATCTCCACTTAACTTCCTCTGTAGAGCTCTAGACTCTACCTCCACGGAGTATCCGTATTCACCACACTAAGACAATTCCATATATAATAACAGATATAGCTAAAATGAACCGAAACTAGTGAACACATCATTTTATGGACCAATAATAACATAACCTACTCAGCTCAAGATTGAAATAAAGATTCATATCCAGCTTTTGAATAGTCCCTCTTGATTTCATGAACCTGGATGAATAAGCTATCTAACATTTGCTCTCGCAATCCCTCCAATCCATTCGCTTTGAATCAATCCTTCTTCGTACCTTGGAAACAACTACCACCCTATCTCTTAACTAAGCGAGGGCTCGTCGAGCTAAATCGAGGCTTCGAATCCGAGGGATTTATTAAATAAGAACATGAGAGATGGTCGAAGTAAAGCGAGGATGCGATGAAGAAGATGGGATGGATTGTTAAATGGCGGGCATTAAATTGATAAGGTCCTACCTTTCCCATCTCTAATAATTAAATCATAATACATTTGCATGACTGGATTTTGAGAAACAATGCAACATAAATTTGAACGTCATGTTCTTATTTATATTCTTTAAATATAATTCATATGTAATACATATTTTAAAAAGGAAATATGCTTTGAATTTGATACATTACTTTGAAGACATCTAAAATAGACGATAAAAAATATTTATGAACAATATTTATGTTGTTCATAGTTCACAAAATAGAGAATGAACCTTAGTGTAAATGGTCTAATTATTAAAATGAATTATTGTATGCATACAACTAGAAAAAAATGTAAACAATGAATATAGAATTCAACGTAGTATATATACAACCCATATGATATGGAAGTTATTGCAGTTCTACATAAATGGATTGTTATTAATAAACATCTTGACGTGTTTGGATAAAATTAAAGCATGGATTTTATTCATTAATTTTGTTATCATTTGTTTTAGCCGAATAGTTCACAATTATGTCACCAAAGAGAATGGTAGTCTTTATTGCATAAGTAAAAAAAGCATGTCATAGATTTTATTTTTCAAATTTCCATTATTAGTTTAATAAGGTAAGCCCATAGATCTTATATCTTGAATAAGGAAGGTCACCTTAAGTCTCTTAACCACCACATGTCACATTCTTTCAACACATTGAATAAAACAATTAAGATATTATAAATCAATTTGCAAGGTTTGATTAATAATAAAACACAAAATAATTTAAACATTTCCTACATTAGTTTTCCACATGGTTTTGTACATAATGTGCACTTCCTTCTATCGCCATGATAAGAAAATTAGAGAGCAATAGAACCATTGACTTACATTAGTCAAGTATTTTTGTATAGTGAATCATGCATGATCCCATTGACCATTAAACATTTTATGGATGTATTGTTGACCCAGAAGAGTAAAATATTATCCATGCCTTATCTTTCTCCATAGCTCTCATACAATACAAAATTAATTAGAGTTATGGAAAGCTTCTACTTTCTTGATATTTCTGGTATTTTAATTTGATTTATGGGGAAAGAAAAATGGCATCAGACTTCAACATGTTCTGCCCTAATATCTTAAAAAGCAATAATTTATGTAGTTCATAATGGGTGTATATTATTTTTGTGGAGACACGAAGGGAACTATGATTTGCATGCTTCAGTCCTTGCAAATCAAACCATATCATACAAGATGCCAATTGTGCCGTACATTTATTTTAAGAAGAGACTCTCAAAGAGTCCTAACACTCCAAGAGGATATGGTTATAAAACCAACAGTCTAGACTCCAAATACCAAGTTAGGAATTTAAAATCTATCTCACCCATCAAAATCGATAGACTTAACGCTTTTATCAAACACTTTATGGATTTTACTTACAATTTGTGATGGGGAAGCTTGAATTGTTGTAGTATTTGATGGAAAAATCACCTTGTGGTGGGAAATGTTTCAATAAAAATAAGCCCATGTTTTTAGTTTAAGGACTACAATATGCTTCGATTTCTAACATGTTCAAATAAAACCCCAAAAAATATATATCAAGGAATCCTCCTTGAATCTGAAATACAATGTTTTGCATGGTTCATACCTGGATTCTCAGAATCACATCGCCGATGAGGGATAGCCCTTTGGTTCCAAAGGAAGTGGATCTTTGCTCCCTCCTCCCTTTCCCATGTCCCTCATTCCCCCTATTCCTCCCTTATCCCCCCTCCTCTTCCCTTTCCATGCAGACCTCCTCCCCCTCCTCCTCCGCCATTAAGATCCCTTGGATGCCAAAGGGACACCCCTCACGAGTGGCAAGATTACAAGAATATAGATTCTGAGAATCACAAGCAAGATCTACGATGGTTAACCTCTGGTGAGAAAGAAATGAATGGATAACCTCTTGTGATCAAGAAATGAATGCCTTCCCTTAAACATTCCTCTCTAGTCGGGACCTCTATGTTGTAGCCTTCCCATCAAAGCAACACAAAATCAGGCAAAAACCAAGCCGTAGATCCAGAAGGAATATGCCATTTGAAATGATGGGCATAGATGTAGACTCAGATGGTGCACCCATTGCTAATAGATAAGAATATGGGTCATCTACATCTTCATCTAGTCCTTCCTCTACAGAAAATGTAGATTCTTATGGGTGTCAGAATCCATGGATGAATTTGAATAATTCACATGAAACATTTTAGATGTTTTTTATTAGTATGGTGTTTGTAATTGAAACCCTAAATGAGTTTTTGAATATTTATATGAATCGTTTGTTGTTGTATGGTCTAATATATGATTTCATTATGAATGACATCATAATTTCTTTGATTTAGTATGGTTAGAGTGGTGAAATTATTTATGAAATAATTGTTTTTGTTTAATATGCAAGTTTCAAAAAAGTTGTAATTTATCTCTTAAAGAATTTTTTTTTCCAATTTAGGGGTTGATTTTAATTTTTTTGTAAACAACAATATGGGATGTTTAGTCCATGGCTCTATTTTTTCTCTTAAAAAAAAATAGTGTATACTGGTATCAACACTTTTCTATTTGGGGGGTGTTTTTGGTGTTTTTTATGCAAAAATCATCATTTTAATGGCTAGAGTTCTCGTTCTTAGTATAAAGTTCTTGTTTCATAGTATAAGTGGTTGATATTCTAGTAGAGATGTGTTGGGTGGCATTCATATCATACTTTGGATCACTAGAACTTTTAGTTGATTAAACATAAGCATAGGGATTCGTCAATTTAGGATGAGACATAATTTTTTTGGCTTCCCAGTTTTAAAAAAATGAGCATAGGGAAGCATTCCTACATGTCTTTTCTATATCACCTATTGGATTATTTACTACAAAAAGGGGTATTAGACCATGAACATTGGGTAATCTATCATTGGTGTAATGGGTGAGTGTGACATGACGAGGGTTATCCTTCAACCCTTGACATTTTGAACCATTAGAGGAAATTTGGATGAAAAATAGTCCTCCTAAGGAAAATCATCAAAAATTCCATGTAGACAATTTTTATACTATTTCACTTTTATCGAAGCTGCCCAAGGTTATTTCACTTTTCTCAAAGTTGCCTTAAAAATATATTTTATATTAAAATACATTTATGAGAACGATGTTTTATATAGTATTTTCACCCAAAACAAGGAAAAAAATTAAATACACAATTTCATCTTAAAGGTTATTTGACCCAACTTTTCATGGTGTATAGTATTATTATAATATATTAATTATAATGGAATATTATTATATTAGTTTTAATATTAAATACTATTATATATTACTTATAATATTGGATACTATTATCCAATAATTATATATTGATATTAGTTAAAAGTTATTGGAACCAACTTTTGAAGGTTATTATAAAGTATTAATTATAATATAATATTATTATATATTAGATAATATAAATTACTATTACTATTAAATATCGGTTATATATTAGTTAAAAGTTATTGGATCCAAATTTTTATGGTTATTATCAAATATTAATTATAATATAATATTATTATATTTTAGTTAGAATATTAATTATTATTACTAATATATATTATTTATTAGTCACGTATTACCAAAAAATGGAGTTTTTGGGCTGAGTAATATTATTGGACCGAGTTAAAGTTATTGGAACAAGTAATATTATTATATATTAGTTATGATATTAATTATTTGTATTATATAATATATATGGGTCAAGTATTACCTAAAATCAGTTAGCATATTAATTTCATTTTCAATATCGAAGATCATTTCGGGCAGCTTGGGTAGCGCATAGAAAAATTATATTATTAAAAAAATTCACCTCTCCCCAATTTATATAATAGAAAATTGTTTAAGACATGTATCATATTTGAATTTTAAAGCAATTTCATTGGCTAATACATGATGACATGGAATTTCAATTAGGGTTGAAAGACCCATTTTAAGTTGAAATTCTCTCTAATGAACCAGAAAATATTGGCATGTCATAAAAGAGTTCTAGGTCACAATGAATTATTGTCGATGAACCAGGATTGCAACTTGAAGATGGCATGTTACAATTGTCGAGGTAAAGCAGTTGCCCATTTTCAACTATGTACTGCTTGTGGTATATTGCTTCTAATAAGAGCTTACAACATTTTGAAACTAGTGGAATAACTTGTGTATCCGAAATCAAACCTGAATTGGGATCATGCAATATAGAATATATTGATATTCAGATTTGCATCGATAAGTAACTTTAAATTCAAATAAATAGTCAAAATGTAAATAAAATCAAACTTACTAGAGATGGAAACGGAGGACTTGTCGAACTTTGAACAATATGGAATGAAATGGAATATGAAGAATTATCTATTTGATACTGTAACTTTTTATCCTTGAATTTTAGTCAAATCAGCAATCAATATACGCCTCTATGGTCCTAAAATATTTTTAATAACTATATCAGAATCTAACTTCCAATATAGTTTGGAAACAATTTTGTAATAATGAAGTGAGTTTAAGAAACATATATACACTATGAAATATTGTAATTGGTGTCGTTGAATCCTAAAATAACATTTGAGATGAATATATAGCTTCAAATTAATAAATTCAAACCACAGGATTTTCAAACTAAACCAGTTTGTCTAATCAAATTAACATGCACTGATGCACTCACAACTCTTTAAAGCACTGATGCATGATAAAATCAAACACACCATATATCAACATCTGCAAAATCCCCTGCAGAAGAAAAAATATTCTACATTTGATAGAGGATATTTATCGATGCGTTTTACGAAATAATTCAAACCGGTACATTTTCTAAATACATGTGCATCGGTGCATCCCAATTTTACAAGAACCACAACATGAGTTTGTTTTAAATGTTTGTATATCCTATTTATGCAATGCCACAATGAATCTCAAACATCTCGATGGGTTTAATGTATAGGCACACTAGTGCGTCAAAAAGATAAGCGCATTAGAATGTTGAAAATCAAAATTTAAAAAATCGCAAAATTTATTTATACCCTAAACTAAAAAGGGTGGAAATTTTAAATTCAAAAACTAATTCTAAAAGGGATTTAAAAACCAAAAAAACGAAAAATCAACTTATTATTTTTCCAAAATTTTGAAGGGAGAGTTTTGGAAGAGAGACTTATGTGGAAGGAGTTTGGAGCAACCAAATTATTCTGAGGATCGAAATTTGTTACGTATGGTGAATCAAGCAAAACTTTGGATGGTAGAAATTTCATGTAAAATATTACTATTGATCTTCTTATCCTATTTACGTTTTAACTAGATTTAGAAAAAGAAACTTCATAGTTACCTTGTTGAAACCATTATTTTCTTGTTGCTTCTTTTTGTTTTATGTGACTGCAAAAAGTTTACATTAGGGTTTAAATCCCTCTATTGTCACACAATATTGATATTTCCTTTTAGGTATTTGAGATTTGATGAGTTTGTGATTATATGCAGAAAGCGTATGTGAGATGGGGCCACTTGTTTGTCAAATTCGTAACCATGTCGGCCATGTTAAGTTTTTATTTGTTTTTTGTTTTTAATTTTTCAATAAAAAATGTCTACATCATTTTTTACACATTTATATAACAGGAACACGCTGGTGCATCTAGAGCAATAGCGCATCGAAACTCCTATGCATGATATTATATTTTATTTTCAAAAACACACAAAAAATTGTTTCTTGGTTCTCGATTCCAAAGTATCGCATTAACACACCAATGTGTTTATACTAATAGCACATCAATAATGGCAGAAACAACCGTTTTTTATTTTCCTAAAACGCAAAATTATATCCTGTCATTTATGATGCTCCTATTTTGATATAACACATTGGTACGTTTTTTTACATAACACGTGGGGGGATTTTATGTATTTAAGCGCACTAATATCAGACTTGTTTTCTATTTTGAATTTTTATAATTTATTTGTGTAATATACCGATAGATTTTGTATTTAATGGTCCATGTTGTTTATTTATAGAAAATGCATAGTATGAGTTCAGTGAACAACAATTTTAGTGAACATGATGGGAGCACATCCACTATTACGAAGAAGACAAGTGCTTTTTAATTTATGTATTTCAATTAATTTGCTTGAATTATTTGTAAATTTAACTAATATGCATTTGTTAATGTGTGATATGCATAGCCAGAAAATGAGGAATCTTAATAATATTCTTGCCAATATAAGTCCAGAAGAGAGTACAAATTTGATGGAAGCATTGCAGAGGAATGAATCAGGTGAATAAAAAATAAATCAATATGAATTATTTCTTCAAATTTGAGTAGTATTGTACTTAAGAATATTCACTAATATGTTTAATCTAATTCACATATGTTAAATGTTATGCAGGGACTGATAACAACATAAGTGAATTTCATCGTAAGAAAAAAATTATGGAAGATGCAAATGATAATTAATTGGCCCTTAGTTCATCTAGAGTGGTACTGGAAGTTAATAGAAGGTGGAGATACTTTTATAATACTATGAGGGATATTATAGAAAGAACATATGGTACGTACTTGTCACTTACAATACATAAATCAATCAAATTATTCGAAGAATCGGGTCATATGTAAACTACAATAGGCATTTCTAGAGGAATAATCAATGGTACATGTTAGACTTGCAATAGAAAAAACATACAAATACAAAAATAATCTTTAAAAAATTAATATTCCTAGACATGTTTATGTACAATATGTGTCTATAACTACTACAAAGCATAATTATAATATATTTATTTACCATATCAATAGAAAAATAGTTTAATGCCATTTTACATTTCCGTGAGGATTATGAAAATCTCAAACGATGAACAAGGTGATATGCGAAATGTGCCAATATTTATGTCCAAAAAAATGTATAAGGAGATGGTCAAGGAAATGAACATATTTACATGACAAGAGGAGCCATATCAACATAAACATGCTTCAAATGTATGAAATCATTGATTTTTTGGATTATGTACATCTCATTAATTGCGTCGAGAGGCACTCTATAGCCCAGTATGAGGGAGATCTTGTAACATTTGTCATGAGGGAGATCTTGTAACGTTTTTCCATCTTGTAACTTTTGTTACAAACAAAATAATAAAAATAAAAAAATTTAATTATCCACCAAAATGGCCACAAAAACAACCTAATATGGGGGATATGTTGTAATGTTCATACCTAACAAAACATTAAAGAATTCAATATTTAATTATCTGCAAAAAAAAATGTATGTCATAAAAACAACACAATATGGGGAAGATGTTGTAACATTCCTAAAACCATGTTTTAAAACCATGTGGAGGGGATGTTGTAACATTTTAAAACCATGTGTAAGGGCTCCTAAACAACCCATGGTTTTATTGTACATGGTTTAGGAGGGCCTTGCAAATCGTTTTAAAACCAAGTGCAAGGCCTCCTAAACAACCCATGGTTTTATTATGCATGGTTTAGGAAGGTCTTCCAAATGGTTTTAAGACCATGTACAAGGCCTTCTAAACAACCCATGGTTTTAGGAGGGCCTTGCACATGATTTTAAAACCATGTATGGGGGAGATGTTGTAATGTTCCTTCCTAACAAAATAAAAAATAATAAAAAATATTATATATCCACCATAAATAATATTAAATATTAATAATAAAAATATTATATGGCCACCTTAAATAAAAAGATAAAATCTTTTTAGTTTGAATCAAATCAATGGCTATATATAGGACAAGCCAAAGATGATAGAGTTTTTCACCTCCAAAGATTTGATCCCTCTCAACGCTTAATAGAGCCTAAGATTTGGATCTATGATGGTTAATTCAACATTAAATATTAATTTTCAATTGTTTTGTTTCAAAAAAGAAAACAAAATGGAACTGATTCAACACATAAGACAAGACGACAAGAAAAAAATGGGTTGATAGCAAAGTTTGTGAGTATTTGTGATTTAGCTATAACAAATTAAGATTTCATAGTGGTTGTGATATTTATATTTAATTTATTTTGTTTTCACTGGCCATCCTTGGATGTCTTGAAATAAGTGTTAACATACAAAGAGGATCCATCAAAAGAATCAGTTGACATTGCATTAAGCAAAGGTTGTGAGTATATGCTGGCGTATAAAAAAATAATTGTGGATTTTGTAAGTATCTATGTTGTTTTACTTCTCTCATTTTATAAGTAATATAACAACAAAAATTATAAATGTTAAATCTATGATTTCTTATGGAGTATAAAACTTGTAGGAAACAAAGTATGGAGTGAAACCAACATAACAGTTGTTGATATATGGCATGAGACATGGTTTTTAAATAATGTGTTACACTCAAGATGCAATTATTGCTTTGATACGTCAAATTTAAATTTACATTCATGTATATTATCTATTTTAATTTTCATTATTCCCAGCAATGTATACACTCATAACACTGGTAATTAAATGGTACATTGGTAATTAAATGTATGGATGATTAAATATTACAATAGATGATAAAATGTATGATATAATAAATTAATCTAAACAAACACAATAATTAATATTGAAATGAATAGTATTACAAAAAAATATTTCAATTTCTTATGAATAATGGAATTAAAAAGATAAAAAAAGATAATATAGATATTTCATTGCAATGCTACTAGTCTATGTTCAAATAAGCATCTACACTGCTTTTGGTACTTGATGTTGCACCATTGCATTTCTTCAAATAATACACACCAGTGTGTTTATATAAATGATATTCCTAGTAATTCAGTGTAAATTAAATGCACCATTAAATTTAAAAAATAAAAAATGTCCACGTCTCAATAGCATTTACCGGTGTATTTTTGTTTGTTAATTGCATTGGTGCTTTTTAATTGTTTATATGCACCAGGATATTTTAGAGATTTTATGCACTCATGTTTTTTTAGTTAGTCACACTGGTGCATTTGAATTTTTTAAATGCACCCGGTCATTTTAATTGTTTATACACACCGGTGCTTATTACGATGAAATGCACTGGGGAACTATTATAAATAGACAACACCATTAAAATTTAAAAATATTAAAAATTTTCGATTGTATGACATAAAATATCGCATTAGTGCATTTCTATTGTATGTAAGCATCGATGTGTATAAGTTATACGTAAGCAGTAGTGCGGCATTAAAATTTGATGCTCTCTGGTGGCCAATCTATTTGAGTGCACTAGTGTAGATTATTTATATCATACAACACAGGTGTGTTTAATTATGATACGCATCGATGTGCATGTTTTCAACAAAGTGCATTGGTAAAAAAACATCTGCTAAAACCTCCAGCCATTGAATTTTTTTACTTATAAAATATATCTATAATAACCTCAGTTAAATCATCCACTACCATTGGTGGAGGTTGTAGTGGAAGTTTTTTTACAAATTTTTGTCAATCTTGTAACATTAAGAACCTTTGTTATGACCTTCGCTACATGCTCTTTTCCTTGTGATGTTCCTTCCTAGGGTTTGATGATGGGCTTGAAAAGTGCAAATGAAACTTGTGTATCAAAAACTTGATCTTTTTTTTATTTTGAAGTGGCATCAACCATTTGAATAAGTGCAATTGAATGTCTAGGTTGTTGATTGTTCTGAATGGAATTAGGTTCAGAATGTTGATTCTTTTGTTGTACTTTCTCATGTTGGACCTATAATTCAAGTTGAAGAAATTCAATTGTCTCTTATGAATCTTACAAAACTGTTACAATAGATTGAAGAGTTTTCTTTTCGATTGAAATTGTGTCGTCAATAGAGTGTTCAATAAATCTAATAATTTTTTATCCTAAATCATTTAAATACTGATAAAAAAAACTAAGGTTTTCTTGCAACTCCAACCTTTCACAACAAGACTCAACAACAACTTGGAAAATGGAGGGTTGTAGAATACTAAAAGTGCACTTGATTACATTACAATTCAACTTTGTTTTGACACTCATAAAACTATTGTCAGTACTAAAATATAGAAGAACTTACAAAATAATTGTTTGCAAGTTACAAATTGATATTGAATTTTAAGTTGTAGTTGAGATGATATTAAAACAAGTGGAATAAGCAACAAAGTTGCTTAGTACCTGCCTCCTAAGAAGAGATTGAAAATATATAGCAATAGGATAATTTTGCTATAAAAATATA